>OX596282.1:23773221-24005721 GCA_951394225.1 Harpalus rufipes | reverse complement strand
TACAAAAAAATATTATAGGAAGAACTTTTTTTGCTTGACTTTAAAGAAACTAATCTGCATTTGAAACTACAATAATAACTTGGGGTGGGTTAATACTAAAAAAAAAACAAAAGAATATTAGATTTTTTTTTATTAAATCATTCAAACAAAAATCTTGCTTTTCCCATTTGTTAGGGGTCGCTATTTTTTATTTTCTAAATCCACTCATTTCTGTTTTGCGTGTCGTTGTCATTCAGTTCTTCAAATCTTCCGCAATACAGTCCTTTCATCTTATTTTTGGTCTTCCTCTGTTTCTTCAACCTTCTATTACTAAGCTATTCATACTTCTTCCAATATATTTTTCGTTTCTCCTCATGACATGTTGAAATCAATGTAATTGTCTCTCTTGTATCTTTCTAGAAACTTGTAACATTAGAGTTATTTTCTTACCGTATCTTTCCGTGTCTTTCCCAACATCTACTTCAACATCCTCATCCCTGCCACATTCATTTACTTTTTATTGATAATAACATGTGTCAATTTGAATATATTAGCTTTTTTCATGGTTAGCATAGCTGGTTGATTTGTGAAATTTAATATCTTTATAATTCTTTAACTCTATATCTATTGAATATGAAGTATAAACTGCAATCAAATAGTATAGAGAATAATATATTCTTTATGTTATAATAACGTTAATATCAATAAATCATATTTAACTGTTAAATCTACAATGAGGCTACTTCCGGTTGACCAATTATAACCAAAATCTAATCACTTGTTCTTCTGGATGTAAACTCGAGGAATACGAAAAAAATACAATTTTTGGAATCGTGGTATTGAAGTTATGCGATCCGAAACTTTCGTCACACACACACACACACACACACACACACACACACACACACACACACACACACACACACACACACACACAAACAAACAAACACACACACACAGACACACATACATACAGACATCATCGTAAAAATGGTAAAATTGTATTATATGGACCCTAAAATATGCTTATTCACCAAAACTCATCATTGAAATTTTTGACCAAAGACAATACCTTCCTTACCTAAAGGTGACGGAAAGTAAAAAAACAAAAATTATTAGATTTTTTTTATTAAATCATTCAAACAAAAATCAAATATTAAATTATTCTATTAACCCTCCACCTTCGTCACTACAGAAATCAATCCTTCGACGCAGCTCTTTAAACCTATTCTGGATTTCCATTTTTTAATAACTCTGCAGCATAAGTTTTCTGTATACACTAGTTATTTTAAAAGTCCCCACAAAAAAAATCTGCAATTGTCAAATCTGTGCTCTTTGGAGGCCATAAAATTGGACCATTCCTACCTATCCAACGATTGTCAAGTTTACGATTTGGCCAATACACAACAATTCGAGAATAATACGACGGAAAACATCATGTCGAAAATACATTGACAGCTGATAATTGAGAGGCAACTTACCTAAACCGATATTACTTTAACGATATGAAAGGTAACGACACATGTTAGATTAAACATGACACTTGACACGTTGCAAGTGGGTTAAGCAAGCCATGTACCGTAGGCACTTTCCTAATTTTGAGGATGAAAATAATAAAAAACCTAATAGGCTTTGGGGCTCACAAATCATGGTATTTGGTATTATGTTAGTACTTCCGGTGCAAGTGGAAGTGACATTAAGTTTCATATTTCAAACGAGACACCTATATATTTTTATATATTTGGAATCTATGTAAAAATACGAATTCAACCACATTCTTGAAGTGCATTTTTATTGAAGAAATAAATTATAAAACCGTAAGAGAAATTGTGAATAGTTAACCCGCTATGATATCAGGTAGACAGTGAAAACAATATTGAGTAATATTTAAGTTTATTGTTTAAATAGTACGTTATTTTTGTAACATTCTATATTTTGTTTTAAAAAAATTTGATATCAGAGCCTACCTGACATGGCTACCTAAGTTTATTATTCATAATTTTCCTCTACGGTTTTTAAATTTACTTCTTCAAGCATATCGTTGAATTCGTAAAATTACGTAGATTCCAAATTTATAAAAATATATAGGGTGTCTTATTTGATATTTGAAAGTTAATGTCACTTCTGGTTAAACTGGAAAAGTTACCATCGTACCAAATATCGCAATTTCTGTGCCTCTAATCATAGTTTACAAATATATCAAGAAAATTAAAAAAATAATTTATGAACAAAAAATTTGTTTAATTGGCCCTGTGTATCCTTTAAAACATGCATTCCATAAATAAATTTTCTTGCAAAAGATTCTAAATTTCCTGTAATATTATTTCATGCAAATGGCACTTGACACTAACATCTTCTTCTTCTTTAGCTTTTCCCATTCGTTAGGGGTCGCTATTTTTTATTTTTCATTCAAAATTTCATTTTTTGGTATTTTATGATTCCTTTCTCGGCAACTGAATTCCACGCCCCTGATAATAAATAAACCACATGAAATAAGAAAATCATGAAATTTTGAATGAAAAATTATGACATTTGTCAGTTATGAACGTAATTAATAGCTGTCATTTTGACACGGGTCCATCTGCTTGCCAAAGTTGGCAAAGTCACGTCACTGCACGCGCCCTACACAAATTTTCTTGCAAAAAATACTATATTTCCAGTTAAATTATTTCATAACCAAACTATGCGAATTGCACTTGACACTAACATCTTCTTCTTCTTCTTCTTTAGTTTTTCCCATTCGTTAGGGAGTCGCTATTTTTTAATTTCTTCTTCCTCTAATTTTTGTTTTGTGTGTCGTCCTCATTCAGTTCCTTTTCTCTCCTTTCATCTTATATCTGGTCTTCCTATGTTTCTTCCATCTTCTGTTATAAGCTATTCATTCTTCCAATATACTCATCTCTCCTCATCACATGTTCAAACCAATGTAAACGTCTCTCTTATATCTTTCTATAAACGCTTAACACTAGAGTTATTTCCTTTATTCTTTCATTCATTTACTTTTTATTGATACTGACATCTGTCAATATGAATTACCTGAATATATTAGCAGTTTCCATGGTTAAGTTAGCACAGCTGGCTGATTTATGAAATTTATTATCTTTGTAAGTCTTTAATTCTATATCTCTTGAATATGAAATATAAAATGCAATCAAATCGTATAAGAATAATATATTCTTTAAGTTATAATAAAATTTAACTGAGTTTTTCAAGAAAAACTATTAAAATATTCAAATGAGGACACTTCCGGTTGACCAATTATAACCAAAATCTAATCAAGTCTGCATATGATTGTAAGGAAGAGGAATACGCAAGAATTTTAATTTTTGGAATTCTAGTATTGGAGATATTGCGGCCGAAACCGCGGTCACATACACACACACACACACATACACACACACACACGCACACACAGACATCATCGTAAAAATAGTAAAATCGTATTGTAAAGACCCAAAAACGTGCTTATTCAATGAAAACTCACCACCGAATTTTTTGACCAAAGACAATACCTTCCTTACCTAGAGGTGACGGAAGGTAAAAAAAGGAACTGTGCCAATCGCGTGGACGTTGACGCCTGACGGCCATAAATAGACAGTAAAGCTAACTGATGAAATAATTAGTAAAGGACATTCTGTAATTTTTGTCAAAGACAAAGCTGAAATGGTTAATAAAGAGGGTAATGTGTTACTTGTGAATCGTGATAACTGTTTATATTATGTTCAGAGAAAAGAGGTAACAAATATAAAGCGGTAAATGAAAATGACAATCAAGTGTATACTATAAAACCTAACTAATTAAATAGATTGGTATATAGGTACGCATTGGCCATGAGCGAAGCTATCAAAAATTAAACAATTATAATAGGGGTAAATATCACTAATTTAGAAGAAAATTGTGATGTGAGAGTTGCATTGAAGGCAAGATGTTATGTTCATCTTTCCCAGAACGCTATTCAATTTAGGAGAACTCATTCTCTGTGACATTTGGAAGCCAATGGTATAAACTTCAAACCGTAAAAACTGCTACTTTATCGATGATTTTTCAGGCTGGTGTGAAAAGAATTTATTCAGCTCTAAAACCATTTGAAGATTCAGCAAGGAAGAAAATCAAGACCATTCAAACCGACAATGATCCCTTTAGAATACGTGAATATACAATTTGATGATTTCCTCAGAAACCATGAAAGGCCGCGACGTCTCACTGTACCGTACCATCCACACGTAATAAAATAGAAACAGGTTAGGTTACTGATTAAATTTAGAGAAATAATAGGCGCACCATTATTTAAAAGAAAACAAATGTACAGATTAGATAAGCGTCATGGTTAAACATTTTGTACCAATCGTATAAGCTATTCAGCCAGACTCGCCAAACTTTCTGTACACCAGCACCGCGCTTCTCACTATACCCGTTAAGATTGGTAGAAAATTACTTTGGCTTATGTGATATGTTGTATTGGCTGCTAGCTGAATTGGTGAAGTATCTGCGAAGGCGTAGAAAGGACATGAAAGAAAAATATTTATAATTGCAAGTTTTATCTTATCAATTATGCCTAATTGCAAGATACAAGGTGCAATTAAGCCTAATTGCAAGATAAAATTTGCAATTATAAATATTTTTCTTTCATGTCCTTTCTACTCCTTCGTAAGTATCAATGAATAAGTGGCCTGGTCTAAATTTTAGGTTAGGTCTTAAGCCCATACCATGAATAAGGCCGGATATGTTTCTAATGTACACCAACAAATCAAATTAAACTACGTTTGTATTGAGTTTCATTTATAAAAACATTCTTAAATGGTTATGTTCTTAACATTTCACAATAAGTTGGTATTCTAAATACAATTAAAAATTTATTCGTAGGTAAATAAACGAAAATTATAAAGTCATGCTACGTAAATATTGCTCGTAATGCATAATTATTATTGAAGTCAAGACTGGTACATTTTTAAAACTATACGCATATTGAAACGTGAAAATAATACAGTAGGATATGTGAACTTTCGCAGGATTTTTCTAATGTGGATGCACAGATGTTTTAAAATATTATTTGAGAGTGTGAATAATTTGTATGAATAATTAATGGTAAATTAGGTCACTTGTATAATTTAGAGCAAAGAATTTCTCCAGCTAATGGAAATATCTAGGTACCCCTCCGCGTTATTGTGCACACCCACGGTAAGAAGCATTTGTCACATCGGCGCTGTTGAGTAAATAAAAGCAACAAAAGCAGTAAAAACGGAGATAGTAAAAAAAGCCTGGGAATATACTCAATGATGCCGTCAGATGTTCAAGATTTTTTTATTTTAATAGATATTCAAACTACGAGTATTAAGGTGGTTAATACGTTGATGGTCACAATCCAAAATATGACTGAAATTAATTTATAATATTCATTTGGATATAACTTAGAAATCATAGGTAACTTGAAAAATCGAAGATAATTGACACTGAAATGCATTGCGTATATAATAGTTAATAGTAGTTTCAGTAAAAGATTAGAAAATATATCTTAATAACCCAACTCATGTTTGAAAAATTAGTATGTTATTAATAAAAATTATAGATTCAGCTGTAGACACTTGGTTAAACATTATTAGTATAAGAAACATAATTAAAGAAACACTTCATGTAAGTGTCACAATACCTATTTGTGTATTAAGAGCGCAAAATAGGACATTGTCGATTGAGAGGTTGTTGCCGCGCGACGCAGGAGCGCGGCATTCTCTCGAAATCGACAATGTCCATTTGCGCTCGAAACACACACAAGATTTTTTCTACAGTCGCTACCACAACAAAAAATAATAAAATGTACACTTTGTACTTACACTACTACTCAATTAATAAGGATTAATATAAAGAAAAAACGTCTTTTATATTTAATTTTAATTTATCGTTACTTCCCATTCTTCTTGACCTATTGCTTCAATCTATTCTAAACATTTTATACTTTCGTTTTTGTAAATGAATGCCCTATTTTATTTTCACAAAAGTGCGGCATTTTTTTTTTTGGTTATGTAACATACCGACAGAGCAGTTATTTGTCAGATTGATTTGTAAAGGTGTTAAAAGTGTCACTACAGTGCCATTAGTTCCTTACTAAACGTTTCCATTAAGAAGTGACATTTCTCAACATTGTATAGTTAGAAATTTGGACAGTGAGCGTTTTTTCTACTTTGTCGCGCTAGAGCTACAAAGTGACATTTTGCGTTGACAAAAGAGAGCGCAAATGGCTACTTTCTATGTAGACTGTAGAAAAATAGGTTTTATTAAACACTTAATGGATTTCGGCTTCTTAGGCCTTCTTCAGAAGATGTAAATTTTAATCCTGTACACCTTCTAAGAAAGGCCTAATATAAACCTATTTGTGAAACAAATCAAATGATTATTCACAATTTGCTTTTGCAGTTTGCATTTTTATTAAATGGCTATAGTCAAAGTATCTCTCAGTAGATGGCTCCATAGATACTAACATACCTCTACAGGCTTTCTACCTCGCAAAAGATCATATGATTGCTGCCAGTACAACGAGTCGTTGCCTCTATTCCAGGAGTCCACTCACTGTGAACCGGACAGAGGCCACAGGGGTGGTGTAAATGATGAACACCAAATAGTGCGAAACGCGTCTGTGGTTACTTGTTGTGCTGGCCGGCTTCTGACGATGACATCATTGAAGTTGACTCAGACGTTTTAAACTAGTGAAACATGACGTAACTTTGTATTATTTTTATTGTAAGGAAGTTAATTGAATCTCAATTTAGCCTGAAATTCGATTTTTACTTTTTCCTCATCCGGATCTTGGAATATCGTTTGGTTGTGCCAACGTATATGGCTTTGCAGTTTTGAGTGGAGCAATAAACTTTATAAATCACGTTTGATTTGTCATTCTTACCACTGGGTCATTTTGCCGCAAAGCATACCTACTGCTGAAATGGGCTTACATGCAATATTAATGTTCAGTTTATTCCTTAACATTTTATTTAATTCCGACGCCAAAACCTTTACGTTTGGCATGGCGTAAAACTTTTTTCTGGGCACGTTGCCCAATGTTATTTCCTGATGAGATTATGTTTCTCTCCCGCGTGACATGGGAATGATGAGTGGCCTTATTTATGGCTGCCCAACAACTAAAAACTTAGTTGTTTGACATTAATAAATAAAAGGAATAAAAAATTTTTTTAGTTTATATCTTATTTTACTTATTCAACATACCAATATTTAACCAACGTTCTCTTTGAATTTTTTGTGTGTAAAAATTGAATGTACGAATGTATTTTGTGTAAATGATATGTAACAATCTGTAAGATCTTATTTAAATGTGATAATGTCCATGCTATTTTGTATGTATTACTTTATTATATTAGGTACTTGTTATAGACCCTGAAGAAGATGCAAGTGTGCACCGAAACGTCGGTGTTGTACGAATAAATGCTGTTTGACTGAGATTTCGATAATTGTTAACACCTTGTCCACATCACAGTCGAGAAATTTCCCACATTCATATAAAATAACTTAACTTTAACTGCGTTGTTGTCTTTGTGTAAGCACAAGCAATTAACATAAACTATCTCGTCAACACGCCAACCAACGAGCTAAAAGTAACATTTTATTATTTACTATTCTCCGTTGTTTTGTAAATAAGTTATATTTCTACGTGCGAGATTTTATTCCTCACAAATAAAAATAAGTAACAACAATGAAAAATAGAATAGACGATAAAATAGCTCTACTGGAACAAACTTATGTCGTTTAAATAATCAAATACAGCAACTGTAATAAAGTTTACATATGTGAAACTTGTTAAACATTAAACAAAAGAATTTACTGACACAACTACCACTGTAACAAAAGGAATATACATCATAGTGGTATTTCGAAACATTTTGTCGAAACAAAGTACACTTTTGATTTCAAAAACCCAGAAATTACAAAATCTAAAAAAAAATTACGAAACAATTAACGAAAATAGGACACTTAGGCTTGATTTACATTAGCAGTACAATAACGGTACAATGACGGTATGTCAATTACACGAGGCATTTACATTAGACGGTATCATGACGGTACGAACATAATAAAATACCATGACATTATAATTTTGTCTTTTATTTATTATGACGTTTTGTTGTGTGCATATGTCATGTGTCTATCAAAATATCGTGCAATGTTTAAAAAATTATGAAATATCTACTTGTCTATAATTGCCCTTACTTTTGACGAAGAAGAAGAAAATGAAGAAAATCCAGAAATTTTTACAAATCGATACTGTTTTGTACTTACTGTGATAATCTATGATGTATATTTTACATTTATGTCATAAGCAGAGAACAGAGAACTTTTATTCAATAATGTATGCAATAGTTTCTCATGTCTAGCTAATTTTGACTACATTTTGGTTTAACTAAAAGACAAATATCAAAAAGTCAAAAAACATGTCAGATGTCAATCACGTACTAGCATATGTTTACTTCCACTCAGCTGATTTTGGTATGAACATCAACGTGATATGCACATACTCTCCAAACGCAACCTTCCACTATACATTGGAGCAAGAAGTACCGTATCGTCATCGTACCGCTAATGTAAATCAAGCCGTAGTCATACCGGTTATAAATACAAATTAAAATAAGCACCTTTTTTTAAAAAAAAAGTAACTCGTTGTGCTGGCGGTGATCATATGATCATCTATAATGGTAAAAGGCCTGTAGAGGTATGTTAATACCATCAGAGCTCTCTACCGAGAAATATTTTGACTACCGTCAAACTGCAAAAAGCAAATTGCGAATTTCTCCGTGAAACAAATACACAAAATAATTACAAAGTTACGTCTAGTTTACGAACATCTGAGTCAACTTTCGTGAAGCCATCGTCAGAAGTCGGCCAACACAACAAGTAACCACAGACGCGTTTCGCACTTATTTTTGCTCATCAGTGTGGTGTAACCTGTGGTCTCTGTCCGGTCCACAGTGAGTGGACTCCTGGAGCAGAGACAATGACTCGTTGTGCTGGCGGTGATCATATGATCTTTTACACAAAATACACAAAATAAATTACAAAGTTACGTCTAGTTCTAAACTAGTGAACTATTAACATACAGGCCTTTTACCATTATAGATGATCATATGATCACCGCCAGTACAACGAGTCATTGTGTCTGCTCCAGGAGTCCACTCACTGTGAACCGGACAGAGACCACAGGTTACACCATACTGATGAGCACCAATAAGTGCGAAACGCGTCTGTGGTTACTTGTTGTGCTGGCCGACTTCTGACGATGGCTTCATGAAAGTTGACTCAGATGTTCGTAAACTATTGAAACTAGACGTAACTTTGTAATTTATTTCGTGTATTTGTTTCACAGAGAAATTCGCAATTTGCCCCTTAAAACGTATTAATTTCAATGTTCAAATCTAAAATAAAATATTGTAAACTTCTGTAAAATAACACAATTAATAATCACAGAGACTATAAAGACAAATTAAAATATGCGTGCTCTTTTTTAAAAATTTAAAGTAGCTCCACTCATCTTTAAAAAGCAATAGTTTTACACTTTCAGTCTTCTACCAGCCACGGTCTGGGAAACAGGTATTGCGTAAAATTAAAACTTATTGTAAACTTCTATAAAACTATATTATGGTATGTATGACCACATTTATGTTATGTCCTCTGGTTTTTAACAAAAATATAACATGTTAGAGTTGATGATGGTGACGTAGCATCGAGTTCTACATGCCAAGTCGTATTCTTTATTTAAATATTAATAATTTTTAAAAAAATTATAATTAGCAGTGAAGAAAAGGTAAATACATATATTGGTTGAATTCCAAGTCTATTCATATAAACTTTGACAGCGTGCCTGAACAACAATAATTATATACAAATGACATATGACAAAACTAACTAGATTTTATATACATAACATAATAAGAAAATGAATCTTAGAGCTATCTAAGAAGTAAAAGTAAAGATAAACGAAGAGCACTCTACAATATCAACAAAATATTTTCAAATTTGAAACATAACGAAATATTGTATTACTAGAAGTCTAATTTCAAGAAATGATAGTAGATTGTTATTAAGATTAAAAGTGACGCCCAGCGAAGGCAAAAATTGCGAATCAGTCAGTAATTTATTCGGAATGGCTCCTCTACTCTTGCAAAATCTGGCTCATTCCTCACTCGTTACAAAATACACTAAGTATTATCAAATGAAGATATGTATATTAAAACCAGTTAAGTCACTAAATATATAACATACTTTTATTTGATATAAAGTTGTAGAGGCAATTTGTGGAAACATAGTTTATTAATAGAGGCATAAATGTAATACAAATTTTTATTACATATTAATATATTTATTGAGATTAATCAATTTACATAGAATATTTTTGCTGAACCATTAAACAAAGATTATTTTTGTGACCAGTGAATTTATTTCGACGCCATTTATTTGAATAAAATGTAACAAAATAAAATTTTAATTGACTTCTAATGTGCATATGATAAAAACCTTGATATATCTACCCATATATCCACATATAATCACAATCAATCAATCAAACGTAAACATATGCAATAAATAAGCAAATAAGTAGAAATAACCAAAATAATGTAGGTATTGAAAAGTATTTTCTTTATAATAAAGTAATGGATTTTTTTAATGTGTCGACTTTGAAAATAATGATTTCAATTTTTGCAACTTGCAACACACTTTATATGGGCACAATCCCCTTTCCCCGCACTTCAGGACGTTCGTTTTAAAACAAATGCCAGTATTATATGTCTGTTTCATGGTCAAAATTATTAACATACACGTACGAGAAAAAGTCTCGTAATAGTTTGACCGGCTTACATTTTCAACAAATTATAAAACTCACTCAAATGGTCGGATCTTTCTACAAAATTCTTTCAATTACTTTAAATATAGGCTTACAACGTGTTTACAACTTACAAAATTGGCCAGTGTTAATAGTGTAGTTCGACCTCGACAGGCATGCAAAGGCTTATCTTCTAGTCCCTTCTACCGAGACCTTTAATTTTGGCACATTATAAAAAACAACTTCACAGATATCCAGTTCGTGCAGTAAAACATACATTCCAAAGATATTTGGAACAATACTCTAACAGAAAAATGTCCAGGGCTTGTGTATACGAAACCTAAAAATTAAAGCTGTTACTACTAATAATGGCGATATAACCCAATATTAAATGGCGCAATACTTGAAAAACATATTCAGTTTTTATAAGTTTAAAACTATTCGAAAGATATTTGTATAAATTTCTCATCATTTATCTAGATTTTATATTTTTTTTGCTGAAAATGGAAACCGGCTGAACTGCCGAACTATTATGAGTCTGGACTATTAAGTACATCTATTAATTGTGTGAAATGATTAACTTACGGTTTAATATAATTTTATATAATCAAAATTGCGGCGACTGTAGTTATTATATATTTGAATATCTCAATCATTAAGCATCTCAATTAGTTTTTGAGCAATATAGATTATTCTTATTGTCATAATGTATTTACACACAATTTTTACTTGTCTCTTACGAGTATATACATAACTTATGGTCCTATTGAGGGATAAGCAATTTTATTTCGGATAATCAAGTATGTGTTTAGCAGGTGGCAAGAGACAAGAAACTACTTTATAAGCTCTAGTTGTAATTTCTATATTTGTAATTCAATTTGTATTTCATCGAATCATCTCTTCAGTTAGTAATGTATGTCTATAATCACATCATATTGTACAGAAAGACTAGCTTCATATCGATCATGAAGTGCAACGCTTGGCAACAAGCGTACAATAGGAAATGTCAATCATGTCTTTTTGTGTATTGCCAAATAATTATTCTACGTATTTTGCTCTCGTACCTTTTTCCACTTACCAAAAAGATGGCCTCCCACATAAAACACCGGATAGCTAGTAAAAGGAAGGAGGGGTTATAAATCAAAATTTGTATGCTACTTACTTTTATGAGAGTGCCAGATATTTTAACAATTGTAACACGAGGGGAATGGATGCGGCGCTAGACTTTTTCACATGTGGGCAGGCTACGTTGTGCTTGTCGAAATCCACGTCCACGTCCATGTCGCCATGCACAATTCCTCTTCGTAGACCATTTTTTGCTGTTCCATTTCATGCAGGTTGTCATTTATTGTGTCCATATCTATACATATATTCATCAGCTACGTCGCTGTGATCGTCCTCAAACTGAATATTTGCTGATTTCCCCGGCAGACAATTTTCTTCAATCATTTTTCCTTCCTGTACACTTTTATCATCGTCACCAGCTGTGACTGATGTCACACTTTGTCGACCGTATGGACGCGAGATGTCCACCACCGTACTACGATCCTCTGTTCCTAGTAGCGCTTGAATATCAGCTAAACTGATTTTTGCTATTGGCAACGCCCATTCTCCAGGTCTAGTCGAAGCGTGTCCATGTGCCTCCGACGCATACATTGGAGGCAATGATGTTACATGCAGTGCGTAAACCTGCTGCTGCGACCACGCTGCACCGTAAAATATTGGCGTACAAGACGGAAAAATGATGGCGGTAATATAGTGCGTCCTACATATTATGTTACTTCTAACCAAGGCACCATATCTGTGCAAGTGATAGGCCGCTTATATAATGGATTTTCCCAATATAATTCCTTTGCCTTATGACTGAGCCTAAAAATTATTGCACTGCCGAGAAAAACGTCATCCCAGCCGTATCTTCTGTTCGCTGAATCCATGGTGTGGATGTCCTCGTCTACGCTACCATTACTAGAAAAGTATTTATTGAAAGTAATACGTTCAGCATATCTCGTGCCGACTGATGGCGTCATGGTCGGAAACGAATACATCTTTCTTGCCGATTGTCTATCCAGTGGTGTACGAAATTAATTTTTCTATCAGTAAATTTTCGAGATATAACACAAACTTACATTTTTTACCTTCCGTCACCTTTAGGTAAGGAAGGTATTGTCTGGTCAAAGAATTCGATGGTGAGTTTCTAATGAATAACTACGTTTTAGGGTCCCTAGAATACGAATTTACAGATTTTACGATGTATGTGTGTGTGAGTGACTGTGTGTGTGCGTGTGTGTGTATGTATGTGACGATCGTTTAAGATCGTATAACTCCAATACCACGAGTCCAAAAAATGTAATTTTTTCGTATTCCTCGAGTTTAGATCCATAAGCATACGTGATTAGATTTTGGTTATAATTGGTCCACCGGAAGTACCCGCAATTGCAACTTTTAACAGTTTTTCTTGAAAAAACGCAGTTTGATATCATTTATTGACATTTAAAGATAATAAATTTTAAAGAGTATATTATTATCTATACAATTTGATTGAATTTTATACTTCATATTTAATAGATATAGAGTTCAAGAGTTATAAAGATATTAAATTTAAATAAATCATTAGCCAGCTATGCTAACCATGGAAACTGCTAATATATTCAGATAATTCAAATTGACAAATGTCAGTTTCAATGAAAATAAAATGAATGTGACAGAGACTAGTATATTGAGATAGATGTTGGGAAACATACGGAAAGAGAGTGTAAGGAATGAAAGGTAAGGGAAATGGCTTAAGTGATAAAGTATCTAAAATTATATAGAAACGATTACATTGGTTTGAACATGTCATGAGGGTTTGAACATGTCATGAGGAAAGATAAAGAATATATTAGAAGAAGAATGTATAGCTTAGTAATAGAAGGTAGAAGAAACTGAGGAAAACCAAAGACAAGATGAAACGACTGTATTGCGCAAGACTTGAGAGATAAGGAACTGAATGAGGACGACAAGAAAAACAGAAATGAGTGGAAGAAGAATGGGAAAAGCTAATGAAGAACAATATGTCAATGTCAAGTGCGATTTGCATAGTTTGTTTATGAAATAATTTTACTGGAAATATAAGATCTTTTGCAAGAAAATTTATGTATGAAATTTGTATATAATACACAGAATAGACGGAAGGTAATGTACTGGCTACATCAGATTTTTTAAAAATTGTACCTATATTAGGTTTGTACTTTAAAAATATACTTATGCCAATCGAATGGCATAAAGGTTGTAGTTTAAATTTATTTTGCCCTTTCAACCTTTGATTTTTCGATATTTTCATGAGATTTCTTATTATTTTGTCAAGACTTTTATTAGTTCTTCAAATTATTTTCTTATTTTACTTAAGTAACATATTCCATACCCACCTTGATACATAATTTAATTTTGATTCTATATTGTTAAGTTAACAAAGAAGATCCCCACTAGATATCGTATATAAAATAATATTTTTGAAACGAATTTTATTGACCAAACTATTTTTAGTCGTAATAAAATAATATATTTAAATAAAATATATAATGTCGTGTATACATTACAGATTCTTCCAAAGAAATAAAAAAAAATTAAAATATCGAAAAATCTAAGATTCGAAGGGTAAAACAAATTTAAAATACAATAACCTTTATACCTATCGAATGAGAAGAAATAAATATTTTTTAAAGAAAAAATCAAATGAGTTCTACTTAAAAAATGTAACTTTGTGTTATATCTCGAAAATTTACCAATAGAAAAATTATTTTCCTACGCTACTGGATAGACAAAAAAAATATATAACTTCTTTTTTTGAAACATTTGTCTTTATTACTGATAGTTTAGAAAAATTTCAACATGAAAATATGTACCAAATTCAGTTTTCCGCCCTAGTAACCTATGGGAATTTTTGGCAAAACAAAATCAGATGTAATGGCCCCAAAGGTGCACCATATGTCCCGTTTAACTGTATTCCTATCTCTTATAGTTTCCGAAATTCAATGCCTGTATTATTTATAATATTGCTTGCTGTATTCCCGTAGTAGCTCTGAAGAAGCTCCAATTTGGGGCGAAACTTTGGTGTTGACCAATAAAAAAAAATTCAGACTGCAGTCCTGTGCATTATTTTTATATCAATTCATTTTACATCTTTTCAAAAAAAAGAGGTTTCATAGCGTCTGTGAAATTTTTATACAACTTAATTCAAAATTACATTGACTGTCCCTGGCTACTTAATAAAATTAATTTGTATGTACAACGCTTATACTCCCGAAAAAATAATACGTTTTATTGCATAAGACCACATACTAATTTGCTAAGAAAATCTCCAATTAATATTATATGTAACAATTACAATGAGATTAGCTCTTAATGTGACATTTTGCGGATAGCTTATTATTTATTAGAGCCATTATAAATGAAACTGTTTAATGAAAACGTTATTTTGCTGAACTCTCGCTATTTCAATAATTGTAAATGTTTGTTATTTGTAAAATTGTTAACTATTTTTGCACATTTTTTCACGGATATTACTTGTCAATTTTCTTTATCTTTTTACCTCTCGCTAAGAGAGGTATTGGATTCATGCTAAAAATCGCATATCCAGATTTTATTGAATAAGCACGATAGAATCGATTTTAACATTTTTACAATGATGTCTGTGTGTGTATGGATGTGTGTGAGGTTGTTGGAGACACGGTTTCTCAAATTCTATAAGGCTAAAGACCTTTTGAGCTACAGATTCCTCAATCTAACATTAATGGGAAGAGTTGAATAGGTTTTGGTACAATTGAAAAACCGGAAGTAGTAGTATCTTAAAAAAAATTCTAAATATTATTTATTTGAAATTTTTTATTATTAGTATTAAAGAACGTAGAATTCTCTATACGATACATTTAAAATTATATCTTCTATATATTGAAATAAAAAAGTAATATATAAAATAATCTGATGTAATAAATTTCAGAGCCGAAACAACTCTATAGTAACCATCAGATGTTTGTAAATGACAGAAAAATATCATCGTCGAAAACCGATAGTAGTTCATAAACCTATTTGGGCGGTATTGGCAGCTCAATTCTAAAAGTCGACCTTAAGTCTATTTTAACTAAACACTTCACAGTGGATAAGAACCGATTCAGACTTTGTCATAGTACGAATATGGTTTTATGTAGATTTTAGCTGAAAATAAATATTAGATATTCTTTTTTGGCAACATAGTAGTAAAACGTCAAATTACGCTTTTACGTTAAATGAAGAAGTTTAACTGACATTATTGAAGATTTTTTCTGAGATATTGGTAAGTTTACTATTTCTTGTTGTATAACAATAATAACAATTAAATATTTAAATATTTAAAATTATACCCATCTGAAATCCCGTCAAGAAATTGGAAGAAGTTCGAAAATTTAGAAGTATAGGAGAAAACTTCCTCAAAAAATAAATTTAAAATTATAAAAATAATCTAAACATAAAGAAAAGACATGAGAAATTTATAGGGCGCGAGCAGTCATGTGACTTTGTTGGACTTGACAAGCAAATATGGCGGCCCGAGTGAGAATAACCCTAGTTTTAATAGTGCCTTGTGAAGCGAGCGGAGGTCGTAATAGATGGGGATGGTTCTATGGAGGCAGGTGGATGGAAAGTTTCCGTTACAAAAAAAAAATCAGTCGTAAACATAATGTGGATGAACGAGCAGTGCACTTTTGCCGTGAAAGCTTACATCCGCCAAAACGGGTCTGTTATCGTCACCCAGCGCGCGTTCCAAACTTGGTTCTAAACTTCCCTTCGCCAAGCAGTTTTAAACCGAAAACCGATTACATTGTCGATAACAAACTTTAGGGAAATAGAACATGTTGTCAGAAAGTGACGTGGATGACCTCGGATTGTTGTAAGACCTGAAAACATCGACTCAGTTAAGCGCTCAATTTTGAAGTGGTCACTAAACGCTCCGCTCGCAAACATGCGACCGCACTTCGGCTCTCTGATCACAGAAATTGGCCTGGCTGGAGAATGTAGGTTTCAGCGCGCAGGACGGGTTCACGACCCATACAGCTTGAGCATCAATGCGGGTTACGAAGAAAATGTTCCTCAAATGAGCTGATCTCCCTGAGAGAAGATATTACGTGGCCCGCTTACTCCCCAGAAATGAACCTGGGCGACAAGTTCCAAGTTCAGGATGTGAAAATATTTTTTTTGTATCTCCGATACTTTTTTAATTCATCTTCAAAACTAGGGAGGGTATCTTGCCATTTTTTACACTATAAATGACCTGATAATTAAGCTGTTAAATTATATTAAACTTGTTCTGAGTCATCCTGTAGGTAAATTAATATATACTTGCAATCTTTAACTATGTAAGTACTTTGAAATATATCGAGTGGCGCTCGAAATCCGTTACATACGCATTTAACATGACAAAACAGTTTTTCTTGCACGTATATTACTTCAAATAAAAACGATATATAGGGTGTAGCAGCTAAACGATCTACAGTAGTACTTCGACTTACGAACCGCTCTATATACGAAATTTTCGAGATACCAACTTTTTTGAATCCAAATTTGTCTCTGGATACGAACTTTTCTCGAGATACTAACTGTGATGCTCTTCTAATGCAGATTACTATGGCTGTAGAATACGAGTATTTACCCGTTCAGCGCTAAACCATCATTAATTATTAGTTTTTATCTACTATGCGACGAACGCGTCATTAATTGATTTTCTATAAAATAAAATGAAAAATTTCGAGATTATTAAAGATACAATAAAATACTATAACACCATCTTATAGAAGACCGATTAGAGAAGAAAATATTTTTGAAACCAGTGGTTCTCAAGTTATAATAAAGTTATATTTTTGAAGTGGGATGATATATATGTATTCATTACGCCATTCAATTGAGTATTTTTTTTCTGAAATCAACCATGTGATTATGTTATATCCTTAGATAACAAAATTATTGAGAAAAATCAATTGAAATTTAAATAAATTTGCTTTTTCTAGTCATTTTTCAATACGCTAAGAATGAAAACAATTGAGCTTATTAAAATGAAACAAATATTTGCTAACAACATTATAAACAGTGTTCTATTTAATTTCTATGCTAAATAATTTAAATTGTCAAATAGCAGCTGTTGTTTTTCATACATAGCCTAATGAAAAACGTATATAAAAAGTAAATTTATTTAAATTTCATTTGGATATTTCGCTATCGCAATTTTTTTTGTTATGTAAAGATATAACATGATTACATGATTGAATTCAGAAAAAATAATCTATCGAATGGACCTAAAATAATATATCATCCCATTTAAAAAAATGTAACTTTGTATTATAACTTGAGAACCACTAGTTTAAAAAAATATTTTCGTCTCTAATCGGATGTCCCCCTTGGTCATCTACAAGATTGTCTGATATTATTTTATTGTATCTTATGTTAAATGTTAAAAGCAAATATAATGCATTGTTATGTGTTGTAATCAATTATTGTTAATTATTTTCTCTTTATTTATTATGAAGTTATTATTTCTAACATTGGCGGATCCAGCGGGGGGCGATCGCCCCCTCCTTGGTGGTTAGTAAATTTTAATAAAATAATAATTAAAAAATATATTATCTCGCAAATATCGTCGTTTGGTTACTTAATATGAAATATAGCGCTTGTGCGGTGCCCGCTTGCGTGTACATTATACTTTTAGGTTATGTCCAGTTCTATAACATAAAATCTAAATATTCCAGCAGTTTTACTATAGCTCATTTTAACTAAAGATATTTGTAAGTATTTTTCTTAGACAATTGTAAGGTATAAAAATCAATTTAGTTAAATTTTTATTTGATTGCATTTCAGTATACGTCATTATAAAATGTCCAAAAAAAAACGCCAACAAAATACATTGGACTCTTTTTTATCGAAAAATCAAAGCAGTTTTAATTCGAACGATTAAGTAAAATATCTTAATTCGCCCCCTCCTTGGATATTTCCTAAATCCGCCCATGATTTCTAAATGATTAGAGTAGGAAATGGAAGACAGATTTTTAAAAGTTCAATAATAAAATTATCCTAGTGGTAAAATCGAACCCAAATCTTTGACATTAATATTCCAAAGGCAGCTGTGCTAACCATTGATATAAACTACGTCGAAATAATTCAAGTTATCATCGGATCCACAGGTGAAATACCAAATCATCTTCATGAAGCATTATTAGAGCTAAAACTACCACGTTGAACTGACTTTGTGGTTGGCACTTGGTGAAACATTTTGGAATTATGTATATTTGATAAATTAAATAAAACACTTGGTGTAGTTTCACAGCTTTATTAAAGTTTACGATCGTTTCGATCTTGCGATCATCTTCAGGTAACTAACACAAAAAAAAAAATGAAAGTGTCTTAAATACTATTCAGATTACCGCTGTAAGTAGGGGTGAATTACCTTGTTCTGTAATTTCATTCACAACATTCTCTCCTCTGTTTATAGCTTTTTGAATTTCCAAGTTTTCCAGTAAGTTTAATTTTAACCCCTTTTCTTGGACATGCAGCGCTTGGAAATTTCCGTTGAAGGAATGGTTCTCCTCGAGACAATGAGTGGAAAAGCCAGTTGTAAATTTATTGCCTTCAATAGATTTTTGATGTTCTTTCATCCTATATTTCAATTTTCTGCCACTCTGACCAATATAAACCGCGTTGCAATCGTTACACTGGATTTTGTATACGCCTGATAAATCCTCGGGTTTTGGTTTTTCTTTGTTGTTGGATAAAAGTTTACCTAAATTTGTTCTGTTAGTTGCAATTATGTTTAAATTAAGCTTTTTAGTGTGAACTTTAACTATTTCTGAAATATCCTGAATATGGTTAATGGCGTACCAAGTGGGATTAATATTAACTTTACTGGACGGTGTGTAAATTTGATTTAAAATTTGTTTTTTAGTTTTTCTGAAAATTAATTTGTAAACTATAGATGTAACATAACCGTTGTTACTCACTATCTGTTGTATTGTATCTACTTCTTTATTATAATTTTTCGAATTTAGTGGTATATTGGTTACACGGTGTACCATGGAATGAATAGCAGACATTTTTATAGCTCTGGATTGGTTAGAATTTTCAGGTATTATCGCATCTGTGCAAGTAGGTTTTCTGTAAATGTCAAATTCAAATTTATTTGCAATATGAGAGATGGTTAAATCTAAAAGTTGATGCCTGAGTTTTCTTCTTTTTCTATTGTAAATTTAATGTGTTTGTTTATGTTATTTAAATAGTTAAAAAATTGGTTTAATTGTCTATCCGTGCCAATCCAGATGCGAAAAATATCATCCACATAGCGTCCCCAATATACTATTGAATTTTTGTACGGGTGGTTTTTGAAAACGTGGTTATTCTCGAAATTATTCATGTATATTTCTGCCAAGAGAAGAGAGAGAGGTGAACCCATAGGTAAACCGCTGGTTTGTTTGTAATACTTATTGTCAAATTTAAAATAATTTTGATTTAAACACAATTCTATTAAAGCATATAAATCCATTTGTTCAGCTATTCCTAACGAACTATTATCTATATGTTTTAATATAATGGTTTTTAATTCATTAACCGAAATTGCAGTGAACAGATTTTTTACGTCAAAAGACACAAATTTGCAGCCAGAGGTTAGTTTAACATTTAGTAAGTTATTTATAAGCTCTATTGAGTTTTTTATAGCATAAGTTGATTCGAATTAGAGCATTTTTGGTATGAGGGTATTTAATAATTTACAAACTTTGTACGCTGGAGTATAAATATAATATAAAATTGGTGTTTTGGGGTTCATACATTTAAGCTTAAATCGGTCCTTATCATTTATCAAACTTTTGCATTCACTTAATTTTTGTATTACGTCACTTTGAAAAACACTGGTGGGATCCTTTTTTATTTCGACATGTCCACTTTCACTAATGAGTTTTTTAGTTTTTTGGATGTAATCTTCTTTTTTTTAAATGGTGATAGTGTTGCCTTTATCGGCTTTACAGAGAACCAAGTCTTCGTGTTTTAATTTATTCTTTAAATTTTTAATGATTTTAGCTTCATTATTTTTGGTTTTCTTTATTGGTTTATTTATGTACTTCTTGATTTTATTATTATATAATAATGATTATATAACTCTACAGAAGATTGCAATAATTGAAACATGCGGAATAGTAAGAAGTGTACTTAATTACGATTAACAATTCAAATAGAAAGTGATAATACGATCAACAAAAGTACGCTGGGATATTTCAACTTCCAAGAAGACCAGTACCACAAATTTTTATATATTATTACTATATTATTACTATGTATATAAAAATGTAAACCTCATAATCATATTGTTGTAATCGTTGTACAAAACATTTGTGTAAGAGTGAATAAAGGATAATAATAATAATCTAATAATAATTATAATAATTATTATAATAGTAAGAATAATAATAATATAATAACATGAATAATAATAATAATATATACATGTGCTCACTTTATTGATAAAATAAGTAGAACTGAATAGATACTCCTACATACGAAACGGAGTAGCGTAAAATTAGTCTTAATATAAATATATATGGTTAAATAAATACAACAGGAAAGTTACTCCTGTAACTGCTAACAAAAATGATACATTGAAATTAAAGTTGTAGTACCAAAATATTATTGAAACTGTGAGATTTTAGAAATTTAATTATTAATGTTAAAGAGTATAAAATCAAATACTCCTATTTAAATATATTATTCAATGTTGTTTGGTAGCTCTGGTCTAATTCCACAAAATCATTTGGTGGAGTACAAATGTAATTAAACAAAAAAAAATCGTCTCCATGTTAAATATATGACATGCTTTGAAAATATGTATCAGCAACCAGGGCTTATAAATATTATATAAAAATAAATTGCAGGGATATAAATTTATTTTATTTTAATGTAATTGGATTTTCGTATTAACCTCGTAAACGATGTAAAATAAATTATTCTAACTTGATTTATGAGGGAAGTAAATTGATTAATGTATTTTATAAATGGCGTCATAGTTACTCATTCCTTCTCACTTTTTGAAGCAATTTTCTAAATGAGTTATATTTTACAAAACATAAAAATTATGCATTATAAATTGTTTTTGCACTGATTAATCTTTTACAGAAAGAAAAATCTTTATGTACAAAGATATTTTTCGTATATTAATAAGAATATGAACATTTAGTTTAGTAGTTTTAAAAAGATAACACAATTAACAACAGGTTATATGATCAACGTTTACTATAGTAGATGTAATAGTCCGGCCTAGCGACTATTACGCATTTGTAGCTGTTGATTTTTTCCGTTAAATTTGTAGTTTTGAGTTTTAAGGTGAAATATTTATGAGACAGGATAAAATTATGTTTCCAGGCGGATGTTATAAAAATTCTGAAGGTTAGGGCTGTAGGGTACAACTGTGAGTTCTAAGAAGTATTTGTCCGTTTCTTGGTATCGGTATCCCAGTGCATACTAATTTTTGTAAGAAATTATAACCTGTCTGGACTTTTCGGTATGAGATGAGCCGAAAGTAAGGGTTTGAGAGTTACTGGTTTCTAACATTACAGAGTATAAAGTCAAAGTTTAGACTCTGACTCTTTTTTGTTCATTTTGTTGTTGTTGAACTTGTTTTCTGATTGTCTTACTTCGTGTACGCTTGTTGTTTGTGGGCTTCTTGTTGTTTTATATTTCTTGTTGTTCATGTCTATTACTTCGTGTCTTAAACTGAGCTTGGTATTTCTGTCTGAAATAACCGATTAAATTGTACTATGGGCTCTCTTGTCGTGGTGTGACTTTGTATAACTGTGTTTACTCATTAATGGCCAGTTGCACAGCTTATAGTTAAATTGTTAACCGTTTGTTAAATTGACAATATCGCATCGAAATGAAATGTCAAATGAGTTGTTAAATATTATTGTCAAAATTTCGATGCGCATTTTTTCTGTTAACCAGTAGTTAAGCCATTAACTATATGCTGTGCAACTGGCCATTAATAATTGTATTTGATTTTGTATTATTCTTTGTGAATTGGTATTGATAGAATTGTAGATCGATGTATACTGCTTGAGATTGATTTTATAACTTAGAGATTCAGAACTTAAAGTTTATATAGATTCAATTGATCGCGTTGCAGTTTTATTTGCTTTATATAATTTTATTTGTTCGCAGAGAATTATTAAAGTTTATATAGTTTTGTTATTGTTTGAAATACGTGTTTGTTCTGCCTCATATCCATTTTCAGCATGTGTCTTAGTGACATGTAGATCAACGCGTGTCTATCAATTTAATATCTTAGTACCACTACTCAAATTTTGATTGTTTTGTTTAACCCGTTTTGCCCGTGTCCTTCTATCCGATGATTTTTACGGATAGTGGTGGCCACGATTCCGCTACCTTGACCTTATTAGTTTTTGCATTAATAAAATTAGAGATTTACTACGGGTTAAATAAATTTTCATATTGTGCAGGGGAATAAGTATTGTTAAACGCTACCCATCTCGGTCACATATTTTTGTTTTATAATGAAAGGATTAAAAATTACTATCGTACCTGTTACAACTTTTGGTAGTTCCCGAAGGGATACAAAAAACAGTTTGTAGTTGTGTTACATAGGTAAGGCAAAGTAAAATTTAATATTAAAATATTTCGATGTTTCAAGCTACTGCAATAACAAGAGCACCACACTCATTTATGTATAGTCACCAAATGAAATATTATATTGAACGCCTGTTCATAGAAAAAAAACATAATTGGTATACCTGTCTAAATTAGTTTTTAAAACGAATAAGTATGATTGATTATCTTATTACAGAACTCAAACCAAAGTTAAATACAAATCCATTCAATCATAAATTTTGTTACGCGCGCGTTCACACAAAAAAAATGTTTCCTTTAGTTCTTGATAGCGTCAGATGATGTGATATAATGACCAATAAATTGGGCACTAGCACGAAAGAAACCACATTTATCTAAGAATTGCGTGTAAAAGGAAATAGTAAAGATTTTGAAATGGGATTTATCATTTAATCATAACTCTTCGAGGATTACAGACATGCGTTACCTACTTGTAATTTGTTACAAGTTCCCAACGAAAAATATCTGAAGTGACCAGATATTATCTTCGGTTAATTCTGTTATATTTTATATAAATTCCATACAAAAACTTTCTTGCAAAACATTATGACTGATAGTATTTATTCAACCTCAATTAGGGTTGATTAAACTATGAGTAACATAATAAATTCAGTAGTTTTCACCTGTCATCTATGGATAAGGAAAATATTGTCTGACAAAAAATAGCAATGCGGAGTTATTAATGAACAAGCACGTTTTAGAGCCCCTTTTACTATTTTTAGGTTCATTTATGTGTGTATGTGTCTGCAAATGTGTTATAATTACCTACTTCACATACAATTTTTCGTATTTCATGTTCATAATTGGATAACCGGAACTATTCACTACAAGCTCTTAACAATTTTACTTGAATATATTATACGCAGCACTCTCATATAAAAGGATCTCACTAAAACGTTTGTACTTTATAGATGTGCGACCAAAATTTGATACCGATTTAGAACAACATAATGTCATACAGGTTGCGTTCGGTATTTAAATCTATTGAGCTCTCTGAGCAATCTGATCACGTGACAGAGCCATCTACCGGAGGACGCCGTAAAGCTTTGGCTGCTATTGAATAACAAAGTACAATAACGAACTCTCGGTGGCTTTGTAGGTGGTTACTACCTCTGCTGTCATCTATGCCGAGTCTAGTTATTGTCTCTTCAAAGGGACGACAGTTACAACACACTGATGAGTTCCAATAACAGCGAAACACGTCTGTATTAACTGTGGTTAAGATTTATAACGGTGCATCACAGCATCATGAGAGCTGTTTTCACGGAAAATTTGTAAACAACAAAAAAATTGTCCGTATGATAGGAGAAAGAATGTTCAAAAGGTATTCTTAAATGTCTAAATTTTGTCATTACGAAAAATATTCAACGCCATACGGCCGAAATAAAATTCTTGAAAATACTTATATTATTTTTAGTGAGCGTCTAAAAAATAATATTCATAACTCGTTCGAAAGTAATATTGTATTGCTCATAGCTCCACAATCGCACGATATTTCTCACTTTCGATAGTAGTAGACAGCGAATGAAAATGGCGTTTTTATACAAATTTTGTTTTCAGTTTATTTATATAATAAGTTACTAACATAACCAATTTTTTTGTGGGAGTTGCATCAAAGTGATTTTATAACAACTTTTATAATAAAAACTGTTTTTCGGTTTTTGTCGCCTATAAATGCCATCATGCGGTCATATTTGTTATAGGTTAATTAATGGTCCGCCGGATATACAAATGCGTTTGAGAGATGAGATTTCATAAATCACAAGTTATAAACCCAGCTCTTTTCTAACAAAACAGTGGTCCAAAATAATTTTCATCGTAAAAGACCAACTGGATACAATTTTTTTTACAAATTTTCAAAGATACTTCTCACAAAAAAATACATAAAAAATTGATGCGTTTTAACCACAAACTAAATTCTGAACATTCTTCCCAAAATGAAAAGTAACATAATTTTTTATAGATATTAATTCGTAAAATTTGCGAGGCCGACTATTTACAGTAAATTCTTTTAATTGTTTAATCCTAATACCATATTTCCATTCGCCAAACAAACGCGTGAGAGTTAATTTTTGAAGAGTTGTCTACATATATGTGCGTAAAATTTTCAAATATTTGATAATGTCCCGAATCGGACCAATAAATCAAATGGTCATATGGTGATATTCAGAAATTCAGCTATAGACGTACAAAAAAAACTAGATTACTTCTATACATACTGTCAAAACAACTCTTTACAAGTCAATGTCCAAACAACAAAAATACTGTGCTTTCACAAAGGAAGAGCGCCAACACGGAGATCCTTTTTATACAACAACAATGAAATAGAAGTGGTGAAAAAATTTTCCTATTTGGGCATTACATTGTCATCTTTAGGTAAAATTAACGCTGCACTAATCGAGAATACGAAGAAAGCAGAAATAGCTAACTACAACGTAAATCAAATATTAGCTCGTCGCAAGTCAAATACATGGCAAGAAAAATCTAAAGTAATGAATACAAATGTAAATGCAACTGCAATGTATGATTCAGATATTTGGGGACTACGATATGCTGACAACATAGAAACTCATCAAACCAGAATCTTGAAACTAATACTATATTGCCCTAAAATTACACCAAATTACAAGCTAAGATTAGGAACAGGGACCAATCACATTGCTCACCAAGTATGGCATAGAGTATTAAAATGATGGAGGAAATTGTTAACAATGGACGTCACTCGCTATCCAAAATTTTTATATATTCATTTACTACAACTCGATGTATCACCTGGCAACAAAGTATACCTACTTAATTGGAGCACACATTTTTTTTACCAATGCAATAAAAATAATATATGGGTCAACCAGTCCTTAAATATAAACCAGTTAAATTATATACCCAATCGATAATTTAAAAAAAAAGAATGGAGGAATTTTAAAATTACGAACTTACGTTCAATTAAAACCAATAAAAGGGGACTAACTATTTTCTACAACATAATATATAAATTATATTCCGGACGATTTGCACAATCTGTAACCTTACCCGGTCAGATAGTTTGTATAATTTTCTTATTGAGTGCCCAATATTCTCCCCTCGTTGCCAAAGTTATTTAATGATATTCAATATTAATGAAATATCAGAATCAAACTTTCACACTATATTAAAAATCTAAATAAAGAGGCAAGCAATAATTTATTTTGTTATACAATAAATGCCATGAAATTAAGAAACTTCTGCTTAACTCGAAAACATCAATTTATTTGTTAATTATTATTACGTGGTTTAATTTATTATGTTTGGATACATTATAAATGACAGTACAAATCCTACTATGTGAGTAATCATTTATAATACTTTTCGTTACATATTTCACTTAAATTGTCATAATAACGAAGGTATCTGAATTTTTATGTATTAAAACTACAAGTTAAATAGTTACAATTATAATAACTATTTTAAAATATAAGTCTACTTACTTACTAGTTTGTGTTTGAAAATTCATAATTGTCATATTTTGTTAATCTATCTTTTATTTTGTATTCGGGTTGCCAATCTTAATTTGTATAAGAGCTTTTTCTTACAACAAATAAACGAATTATTATTATTAAATTTAGGATTTTGGGAACAATTTGAAGTTTGAATTCAATGTAGAACGCTCTAGGTTCCAATAAAATTTATGACCACACATGTCATTTTATTTTACACATAATACAAACAAAATTTATTCATTTGGTAAATCGCAATTTATTATTGTTATACAATTATTAAAAAAAATATGTATTTTTTATTAGCTGATGATAGACAAATGATGTTCCCAAACGTCCAATTATGTGTAAAATAAAATGACATTGATGGTCATAAATTTTATTAGAACCTACGGCCTTCTACATTGATTTCATTCTATATTATTATTAATAACATATTTTTATTTGCCAAACAAACGCGTAAGAGTTAATTTTTGAAGAGTTGTCTACACATATATGTGCGTAAAATTTTCAAATATTTGATAATGTTCCGAATCGGACCAATAAATCAAATAAAGTACCAGTAAGAGTATTATTGCAAATATATTTAATAAATGTATGCGCTTGAAACAGTGTATTCGGTATTCCTAATCCAATATGCAATGGGAATATGATTTTATTGATAATACAAGTACACTCAAAATTACCAGTGCTCAGTCTGCATATCAATTGTTTACAAACATGACGGTCAAGTTATTTGTTCGACACATTATAACACACTGATATTGCATTTGGATACTGTCACGTTTAGCAAATATTACATTGTAACATTATAATTCTCATTGAAATTCACTGGCTGAATTGAATTGAATTTATGTAAAGTTACATCATGTTTTCATCAGTGTTGAAAATTAATTGCATGTTAATTCTAGTTTATGTTAATATAGGATTAATTGGAAACTAGATTCCGCCATAATTCAAATATGACTAACACCCGGTTCCATAATCATAATGAAGTCTTCTTTAGCGAAACGGAGCCTTTTTGCGATCAAACCTGTTTTATAATAGTTTTTGAAAGAGGACTTTACAAAAAAGTCTCCTTTATTGTGACGTCCCGAATTTTTCCATTTATGCAGACTCTTTACAAACTATTATGGAACAGAAGCAATTAAAGTCGACTTTCAAATTGGACTTTTCGAAAAAATAAGCTTTAAAAAAGGAGACTTTCTATGTAATAGAACCGGGTGTAAATGTATAGTTGCATACATGTGCTCAAATGATGAATGATTGTACGTGTAGTGCCTCTTTAAAATCAAAATATAAATATTTTATTCAAAACAAAATAATTTACCGTTTACTGATAAATGAACAAAGTATTTTCCAAAAAACCCCAACAGTCCACTTCAATCAAAATTATGGTAAATATTTGCAAGACAAAGCCGTACTTAATACTATAATGTTTGAATATTGAATATACGTAGGTACTTACATAATAACAATTATTTAAATTATCGCCCTGGTTAACATGGAGGCAGCGATGTCGCTTCGTAATCCAAAGGTCTCGGGTTCAAATCTTGCGCTAGAATATATTTTATTGTTCGTCTTTATTATCTGAATTCAATTCTTCATAAAATCATCAAATTAATTTTTACATTTTATCTGCCAAGTATGCACGTGTTGCTCGTTGCTCCGTGTATTTTTTCAATTTTATATGGTTTAATGCTTTAATTTATTTCTGTGCTTCATATAGTTTTATGTGCATAGTATTCCAGTGCAGTGTGAGCAACCAGAATGTCAGTATCCGTAAGTTTGCTCCAATTATTAAAATTTTTATATACGTATATTCTCATTAAATTTCTTACTTTTTGCTATGTCACCTCGACAAGTTATATCAAATCTGGTCGGCTATACTTATTAGGCTTTAGGCTTTTTTATGATCTTTCCTCATAATCAGTAACACTCTCTTTACTCTTGTGTTATCCTATCCGTGGTCCTCAGACTGTCAGTTCCTACCGTGACGGACCGCACTGGCATCTCATCTTTCCGTTCTGTCTGTGTACATTGTGCTCACTCCAGTCATATTCATTACTTAATTTTTAGCTGATTTTTTTTTTACCTTCCGTCACCTTTAGGTAAGGAAGGTATTGTCTTTGGTCAAAAAATTAAATGATGAGTTTTTAGTGAATAAGCATGTTTTAGGATCCCTATAATACGATTTTACCATTTTTACGATGATGTCTGTATATATGTATGTGTGTGTGTGTGTGTGTGTGTGTGTGTGTGTGTGTGTGTGTGTATGTGTGTGTGTGTGCCTGACGAAAGTTTCGGATCGCATAACTTCAATACCACGATTCCAAAAATTATATTTTTTTCGTATTCCTCCAGTTTACATCCAGAAGAACAACTGATTAGATTTTGGTTATAATTGGTGAACCGGAAGTAGCCTCATTTGAAGATTTAACAGTTAAATTTGATTTATTGACATTTAACGTTATTATATAACTTGAAGAATATATTATTCTCTATACTTTTTAAAAAAAAAAAACCCTCAACAGGATTAAATCCCAATTACAGATTGAATTCACATCACAAACATCCATGCCTTAGTGGGATTCGAACCCAGAACCCCGAGCGCACTCATGACTAAGGAGCGTTGCTTTAACCATTGAGCCACTGGAGCCAGCATTTTATAATTAATATTCAATAGATATAGAGTTAAAGAATTTTAAAGACAGTAAATTTTAAAAATCAGCCAGATATGCTAAACATGGAAACTACTAATATATTCATATAATTCAAATTGACAGATGTCAGTATAAATAAAAAGTAAATTAATGTGGCAGAAATTAGGATGTTGTAGTAGATGTTGGGAAAGACACGGAAAGATACGGTAAGGAAATAACTCTAGTGTTACAAATTTCTAGAAAGATACAAGAGAGATGATTACATTGGATTGAAAATGTCATGAGGAAAAATGAAGAATATATTGAATAGCTTAATAATAGAAGGTTGAAGTAACAGAGGAAGACCAAAGATAAGATGGAATACAGTCCGTATTGCGAAGACTTGAGAGAAAAGGAACTGAATGAGAACGACACGTAAAACAGAAATGAGTGAAAGAAGAAAATAAAAAATAACGACCCCTAACGAATGGGAAAAGCTAAAGAAGAAGAAGAAGATGTTAGTGTCATGTGCAGTTTGCATAATCTGTTTATGAAATAATTTTACTGGAAATTTAGATTTTTTTGCAAGAAAATTTATGTATGGAATTTATACATATTTTGACGGAAGGTATTGTGCTTTTTTAATATTTATTTTATTTTTATTTAAAAATTTTAAAAATTATTTATTACATTAAATGCACTATGCCGAACTGCGCGAAATGCAAATTTAAAAAAGTCTGATGTGGCCAGTATATTATCTCCCGTTAATTCTGTGTATTATTTACGAATTCCATAAATATATTTTTTTTTTATTAAAGATTCTATATTTCTAGTAAAATTATTTCATAAATAAACTATGTAAATTGCACGTGACACTGACATCTTCTTTTAGCTTTTCATATTCGTTTGGGGTCGCTATTCTTGAATTTCTTCATCCACTCATTTATATTTTGCTCGTCGTAGTTCCTTTTTCTGTAAAGTCTTCCGCAAAACAGTCCCCCCATTTTCTCTTTAGTCTTCCTCTGTTTCTTCTATCTTCTATTACTAAGATGTTTATTCTTCTTCCAATATATTATTCATCGCTCCTCATGACATGTTTAATCCATTGTATTAGGATTGTTCGAACCTTCAGTTCTAAGCAGTTCGCGAACTAGTGAGCATGCGCATTTCACTTAAAAGCGTTCGGACCCTGTAGTTCTTAAATTCGAAATTCTGAGAACTATCAGTTCGGCGTTCGGACATGTTGGAATTTTAAATTCAAATTCTCATGGAACGGTTCCACCAGTTCTTGCTAGACAGCAAGTATTTCAAATTCTGAGCATGCGCAATGAAAAGTATAGGAATTTTGTTTGACATTTGGAAGCTTGAATGCTGTATAGGAAATAATAGCTAGATTAATGTACTAATTTCCTTCATTTTTTATTGTCAATTATTTTTCTTAAGGTAAGTTTTATGTGCAATGTCTGATATTATCAATGTTGAATAATATTTTATTAGGATTTACACTCGAAAAACTATAATGCTATTCGAAGATTCAACCTCATCAAGCTCTTCTGATGAAGAAATTAACGAGTTAATTTTTTTTCATTCAAGGTCAAAAGCCTTTATAATTAAAAGTTACATTTTTCAAGGGATGTGCAAATGCGTATTTTTCCCCTTTCATATACAAAAATAAATTGCCTGATCACAGAACATTTTAGGAAAGAGCGTCCGGCGCTTACGTCAAAAAACCTATGAATCTTTCTACCACATTCACATTACCGGAATTTACATTTACATAACGTAAAATTACTGATAATTATTTTTCTTAAGGTAAGTTTTATGTGCAATGTCTGATATTATCAATGTTGAATAATATTTTATTAGGATTTACACTCGAAAAACTATAATGCTATTCGAAGATTCAACCTCATCAAGCTCTTCTGATGAAGAAATTAACGAGTTAATTTTTTTTTCATTCAAGGTCAAAAGCCTTTATAATTAAAAGTTACATTTTTCAAGGGATGTGCAAATGCGTATTTTTCCCCTTTCATATACAAAAATAAATTGCCTGATCACAGAACATTTTAGGAAAGAGCGTCCGGCGCTTACGTCAAAAAACCTATGAATCTTTCTACCACATTCACATTACCGGAATTTACATTTACATAACGTAAAATTACTGATAATTGTGATTTACAACTAATATCGGTAGTTTCGTCTACTTGCCAAGAAATAAAAGGGGATTTAATAATTTCGTAGTCTATTTTTACCTTCCGTCACCTCTAGGTAAGGAAGGTATTGTCTTTGGTCAAAAAATTCGGTGGTGAGTTTTCATTGAATAAGCACGTTTTAGGGACTTTACAATACGATTTTACTATTTTTACGATGATGTCTGTATGTGTGTGTGTGTGTGTGTGTTCGTGTGTGCGTGTGTGTGGGTATGTGTGTGTGTGTGTGTGTGTGTGTGTGTGTGTGTGTATGTGTGTGTGTAGGACCGCGTTTTCGGGCACGATATCTCCAATACTAGAGTTCCAAAAATTACAATTCTTGCGTATTCCTCTTCCTTACAACCATATGCAGACCTGTTTAGATTTTGGTTATAATTGGTCAACCGGAAGTATCCTTATTTGAAGATTTTAACAGTTTTTCTTGAAAAAATCAGTTAAATGTTATTATAACTTAAAGAATATATTATTGTCTATACGATTTGATTGCATTTTATATTTGATATTCAACAGATATAGAGTTAAAGAAGCATAACGATAATAAATTTTATATAAATTTCATAATTCAGCCAGCTATGCTAACTTAACCATGGAAACTGCTAATATATTCAGGTAATTCAAATTGACAGATGTCAGTATCAATAAAATGAAATCAATGAAAGAATAAGGGAAGTAACTCTAGTGTTAGAAGTTTCTAGATATAAGAGAGACGATTACATATTGGTTTGAACATGTCATGAGGAGAGATGAATATATTAATAAAAGGTGGAAGAAACATAGGTAGACCAAATATAAGATGAAAAGACTGTATTGTAGAAGACTTGAGAGAAAAGGAACTGAATGAGGACGACACGCAACAAAAATGAGTGGAATAAGAAAATAAAAAATAGCAACCCCCTAACGAATGGGAAAAACTAAAGAAGAAGAAGAAGAAGTCAGTGTCAAGTGCAATTTGCATAGTTTGATAATGAAATAACTTTACTGGAAATATAGGATCTTTTGCAAGAAAATTTATGTATGGGGCGCGTGCAGTAACATGACTTTGACCCGTGTCAAAATGACAGCAATTAATTATGTCCATAACTGACAAGTGTTATAATTTTTCAATCAAAATTTCATAATTTTCTTATTTCATGTGGTTTGTTTGTTATCAGGAGTATGGAATTCAGTTGCCGAGAAAGGGAATCACATAATACCAAAAATTTATAATCTTTTGCAAGAAAATTTATGTATGGAATTTATACATAATACACAGGATTGACGGAAGGTATTGTGCTGGCCACATCAGATTTTTTTATTTATAACAAAATGAATGCAATCTATTAAATCATTTTGAATAGTTTTGGAGGTACCACAAAATACCGATTTATTATTGATATCTTTCTTCAAAAATATTTTTAATTTATCATCTGGTTTACTCATTAGTAAAAGTAATTCTTTAAAATGACCTTTATTACAAGATTCTTCGGTTTCATTATGACCTCTAAAAATGGTAATTCTTGTGTACATAAAAAAATTGAAATATCAATTTATCTTTTCAGAATTTCCCTATTTTCTTCCACTTTCAAATTTAAATTTTGAATTTCAATTTTTCTTGCACTATCAATAGCGGTAGAAATATTTTGCTTCATATAGTTTATCTTCGTACGATAATTTACTAAATGGATTTTTGTGAATTAAGAAGTTAATAATTTCATCGGTATTATCAGTATCAGGAGTTCCAGTCAAAGTTGAAGCCATTTTATTTGTTTTAACTAAAATTTAAAATACAAAAACACTAAGTACGTAAAACATAAAAACAACGAAAAAAATAAAATAATTAAATACTTACTGCAATGCAAGTTGTTTGTTTATTGTTGAATTTGAATTCACAATGCAGTAAATAATATTAGTATTAATTATTATTCAATCTTCAATCTTATTTGCAAGAATATTATAGAATATAGAATTAATGCAAAATGAAATAGATGATAGATGTCTTGAACGTATGGTAACGGCCTCTGTAGGATCGCGTGGAAATTAAAGTGGCTATCTTTATCCTTTACGCACTCATTGCATTTCTCATTTAGGCATGCCGCAAAACCAGCTCTTTCTCTAGCACACGTATTTCTTATCGGAATTACTAACTGGATCAAAAACATTAGGCAGTATACTATCATTTCGAGAATCACTTTATAGGGTGTAAATTAGGTGAACTGCATTACATATTAGTTATGGTGGTGGCTAAAATTCTTTTGATATTTATAAAGACAAGCATTAGCGGAATAAGTTAAATTTTAATTTACATACTACTTTACATTATTTACAGCTTTATTTCTTTTCTGGTGAGGCACTTCCCCACCTGCCTACCCTGACAAGCCTCCACTGATGCACACCATCAAAAATTGACATATTAGTGGTTCATGGGACACCAAACTGCTTCATTTAAAGATGTCGCAGATCGCTTTAATATTTCCATCAGCACACTTTTTAAAATTATAAGAAAAGCATCGTATTTTCTAAGCAATTTAGCTATAGAGAATATTAAATGGCGTAGTAATGAAGAAAAGCAAGATATAGCAGAATATTTTGCCGGACGTGGGTTACCAGGAGTAATAGGCTTAATCGACGGATCACAAATAAAAATAGACAAGCCCAGTGAAGATTCTGACTCGTATTTGAACAGGAAACATTTCTATTCAATTCAAGTAAGTAAATATAATATATATGTATGAAGGTTAAGTATAAGATATATTTTTATCAGATACAAGTAGTATGCGACCATAGACGAAAAATTCGGGACATTTTTATTGGATATCCTGGATCCGTTCACGACAGTCGAGTTTTACGAGTATCACCATTGGCTGAACAATTGCCAGAAAAATGTGGTGAAAATTATTTTATATTAGGGGACAGTGGATATCCGTGCACAAGGTTTTTACTTACACCCTACAAAGATAGGGGAAATCTTACAGCAATCCAGCGGAATTATAATATTATTCATACAAGAAACAGATAAATTATAGAACATTGTTTCGGGGTACTAAAACAAAGATGCAGACAACTGTATCACCTTAAATTAAGAAATATAAACGCAATATGTCATTTCATTCGGAGTTGTTGTGTACTGCATAATATTGCACTGAACGACAATGTGGAGGCTGCCGAAAACGATATAGGAGAAAATGATAATTTGCCAAATGTCCAGGAGGATGAAGATGGTGGAATAAATGATGATAGGAATGGTGTAGCCAGAAGAAATTATATAGCAGAACTGCTGTTTAATAGAAGAGATAATTAATTTTTGTTTGTGTTTTTGTATCACAATATACCTTTGTATTATTATTGTAAGCTAGTATTTTAAGGAATTTTAAATATTTCAAATAAAATTAGACTGTGATGAAATAAAATAAAACTCTTTTTATTAGAAAACAAAAAATTAAATTGTATTGTACACTAGATAAATAAATAATAAAAAATATGTATTGTACAAAAAATAAGCTTATAAGATACACAAGAACAAATTAAATTTTCTTTTTATGTTTAAATTATTTATCATTTAAATTAAATGACAGCAATTTTTTCTATATGTAATTTAATTTCTTTTATATCTCTCACAAACTCTTCCTCCCGTTTGTTTTTCTGTTCATAATATTTCCTCTTCGTTTTGTAATACTCCACTTTTTTTTTGTAATTCTTTAATATTGTTATTAATTTCTACTGCGGTTTTATTTTCCTTAATTTGCCTGGTTCGTTTTCTTTTTCTGTTTCCTTGGTTCATACTGTTACTATTAGATATTGTTGTATTATTTGCTTCTAAATTATTATCACAAACTATTTCTTCCGTGGTAAGTAAGTTGTGTTCAGCATCAGCAGCAACAGTTGCATTCACTGCTACTGAGGATTCATCTCCTTCTGTAGATCTTTGGTTTTCAAGTTGCGAATTGGGAATGATATGAATATTTTCTATTTGTTGACTGCTTGATGGACATATTTCTGTAGTGCTGGCTAATAACAAATGGGGAAAAATATTTCTTTTGGTTTGAAATATTGCTTCCATATCATTATAATATTCGAAGTGTTTTCTTCCTCTCCCCGTTTTTCTTTGGTCATCTACATGTTTCTTATAATTTCTTTCTAAAACTTTCCACCTGTTTTCACAATTAGCGGCACTATAGTCATAACAATTTACTTTCATTTCTTCTGAAATTATGTCCCACATCGCTTTCATTCTTTTTATTGCATTGGTTCCCACTTTTACCCTATTTGCTGATTATAAATCAATTAATAAACTAGTCGAATTTGTTGTCCATTCTTTATACTCCTTTTGTGGGGTATGCACAATAATTACACCTGAAAATATAATATGTATTTATAATTACTTAATAACAATTTATTATTTCATTATGTATACCTTCTGCTTGATCAGTCATTTTTAAACATAATTTTAGGTTATTCAAAAGTCAAAACAAATGCACGTGCCAAATTACTAATATTGTACCGCCAAATTTAAATCTATGCGAGTGTTCGAACCTGTCCAAGAGAGAACAGTTCAGAATTTGTTTTTCTAGATGCCATGCGCAGAACTCCCAATTCTGAAACAGTTCCGAACTGACTGGAACTGACGGTTCGAACAAACCTTAAAACCTTAAAGGTTAGTCTGTCTTGTATCTTTCTAGAAACTTCTATCACTCGAGCCATTTCCCTTATCTTCTCATTCCTTATCCTATATTTCCGTGTTGTCCCCAACATCCATCTCAACATTCATAACTCTATGCCACATTCATTTTGTTTTCATTGATACTGTCAATTAGAATTTTCTTAATATAGTAGCTGTTTCCATGGTTATAGAATAGCTGGCTTATATATGAAATGTAATTTCTTTATAATACTTTAACTCCATATCCATTGAATATGAAGTATAAAATGCAATCAATTCGTATAGATAATAGAATATTCTTCAATATTTATAATTAAATGTTATTTAACAGCATTTTGCAAGGAAAACTGTTAAAATCTTCAAATGAGGGTACTTCCGATTGACCAATTATAACACACACACACACACACACACACACACACACACACACACACACATACACACACGCACGCACGCACGCGCTCACCCGCACACACACACACACACACACGCATACATACACATCATCGCATAAATGGTAAAATTGTATTCTAGGGACCCTAAAACGTGGTTATTTACTAAAAACTCATCGTCGATTTTTTTAACAAAGACAATACCTTCTTTACCTAAAGGTGAAGGAAGGTAAAGTGTGAGGGACTTCTAGGTTGTGAAGGTTCTTGTCAGAAATGGTTTCATGCTAGTTGTGTTAGTATAAATGAGTCAGAGTTTAAATTTATTGACAAGAATAACAATATTTTATACTTATGCGATGTGTAGAACCTGTCACGTGGTTGATGAGTCCAAAGATTTAAATATCGAATCCAAATTACAAGAATTAAGTAAAAGTATGACTGATTCTAAGTTGAACAAAGATCATTTGATCAAGGTTTTTGAGAACATTCAAAGTGAAATAATCACGACACTATATTCTTTGTTTAATAAATTCAAGAGTCAATAAATGTTAAAATAAATGAATTCAATAGTATCGTAAAATAGTAATAATCAAAAGTCCTTTGCTAATATCTTAAAAATTACTTCAGAATCACCAATAATTATTAACCCAAAAATTATCAAAGTTTAGTTATTACAAAAGCGGATTTACTTAAATCTCTCGATCCAATAGACTCAAATCTAAAAATTACTAAAATAATATAAATAAATATATCATCACGGTATATTACCTATTGCTGGGTGTGCCAATCTGCTTTGTACACAGATATCGGTAATGATGAAATATTTGTACCGTGTGGACGCTTACTAGACATCACCTCACGGGCAACATAGCTGGTGTGGAGAGTCCCCAGATTCGCGACCAGACACTCAGGCACACGGCCACGATACCCCATAAGACTAATATCAGTAATTCACGTAATGGTGGTATTCTAGTAAATTGTGCCAGTAATGATGAGTCGTCAAAATTTAAAATATTAGTCAATGATAAATTGAGTGAGACTATGAAGGAAAGCAGGTGTCTACATTTTACCTAAAAATTAAAATTGTTGGTATTTCACAGAAGTTAGTCACATCTTAAATGGCTCAAAAATTCGTTTTTCTGAGGACAGTACTTGTGAGATTTTTCTACGAAACAAACCCCTACATATTAATCAGAATCTGTATCAATGTGTAGTTAAAGTAGATGTTAAAACGTACCACGAAGCAATGAATAAAGGAAAACTATGGGTGGCATATGGTTATTGCTCCGTGTAACATGCCATTGATTTACGTCGTTGTTACAAATGCTGTGGATTTCACCATCTTGCGTCACAATGTACGAAAAAGATTCCAACCTGTTCTAGATGTGCTGAACCACATCCATCAAGCGAATATAAATCCGATACCTTAAAATGTACCCAGTGTTCTCATGTAAAATAGTCACGAAATTTGAGTATTGATACGGACCATGCTGTCTGGAATCCGGAATGTCATGTACACAAAGAAACATTAGTAAAATTTAAAAAGTCCTTACTTGGTAATTTATATCAAGTACAGTATTATAAAACAACTAAGAATTCTAGCAATATAGATAGCACAGATAATTTTATAAATGTTTACTATCAGAATGTAAGTAGTTTGAGAACAAAATGTTACAATTTATTTCCATATTCTTTAAATTCACGTGAATATCAAGCTTATGAACTTACAGAAACATGGTGCAATGAGGATATTAATAACTCCGAATTATTCGATACAATTTTAATATATTTAGATTCGATCGAGATTTTATAAGTATACTGACACCCAACGCCGGTGGCGTTCTAATTGCTCTTAAAAAACATTTTAATGCATATCGATATATCATTACCAATTGAGCTACCTTTATTGTGTCGACATTAGTGCTACATGTCCATTTTTTCAATAATTTTTCTTCCATTATAAACCTATATGTAATCTAACAAACAAACAATTGTGTTGTAAATACCTATGGTAGAATTTTAGATCTTGTCTTATGCAACAAACAATGTTTAGTTCACAGGAACATGACACAGCAGTCCAAGAGGATAATCATCATCCTGCACTATCAGAAAATGTTGGTATTCCTTTTTCAATAGGTTTAAATTTAGAAATAATGAGGTACTAAGTTTTAAACAAGTAAATTTTCTTAAACTGTATTTCAATTTGTTCAACATTAACTGGGATTTTCTTTGTAGTTACACAGATGTCAATTCTGCTGTCAATACGTTTTACGAAATCTTAAATACTGTTCTTAATGATAATGTACCCAAGAATCGTAAAACTGTTAACAGCCCACCCTGGTACAATGGTTCGATTATTTGTAAAATAAAACAAAACACAAAATTATGAAAAAATACAGATTGTCAAAAAATATTAGACTATTCGAATTTTCGATCTAAAATAAAGCACGAGGTTACTCTGGCCTATAAATATTATTGCATAAAGATACAAAACGAAATAATTGACGAACCAAAAAATTCTGGTCTTTCACTAACAGTAAACGAAATTCATCCCCCTTATCATCCATATTACATTATAACAATGAGATAGTCAAAAATCCTCAAGGTATAGTTGACAGTTTTGGGGGTTCATTTTGCAAAATTCATTTGACGATACTCCATATGACACAAATAACAACTCTCCTACTGTATACAACCGTCAAATTTTACTTCTCAATACCATTACACAAGACGATATCACACTAGCAATAAACCAATTAAAGTGTAAAATGACAATGGGTTCGAATATTATTCCAGAATTTTTAATAAAAGATTGTAGAGTAGTTTTTCTTCAACCTCTCGAAATTATTTTCAATCTTATTTTAAGAAATTCTTCTTCTCTTGCTTATAAAATTTCTAAAGAAAAGAAGATAAAATAGTCTTACTAATTATAGACCTGTATCAATTATTTGCATCTTCAATAAGATATTCCAGTCCATTCTTCATGAAAAAACTTATTAACTATGTTTGTCATATGTTATCACCTAATCAACATGTACTCATTAAGGGAAGATCTACTGAAACAAATCTCATGCTTATCACTGAACATATCTTCGAAGCTATAGACAAAAAATCTGATGTGGCCAGCACATAACCTCTCGCCGTATATTTTACCTGGCTGTATGCATAAAGCAAAGAATATTTTTATAAATACAAATAATATATTCATATAAATCTATGACGTAAACTTCTTTATTATTCAATAATAGCATGTCTCAACATGAAGATATTTTACCATCAATTATTTTACAATAAATTACAAAGTAGAGTTTACCATATATAAATATTAGGCTGGTAACTGCAATTTTCAATTCGAACAACATTGTTTACTTTCTCTTCATATTCTTCTAGTAAAAACATTAATTTTGGGCGGTCTAAAATGTATATATGGATTGTGCATCTATTCTTACATATCTTCTTTTACATTTTATTTTTTCATACATGTTATATCTAAATAACACTAATTCCCTTTAATAAAGTGACGGATAGATTGCACTCCGATTATTCTTATATCGATGTGTAATTTTGTCAATATTTACAACTTACTTGAGAAGAATTTGATAGCTTTTTCGCAATTCAAAGTTACTCTAGTCTATAGTACTGGTGTACATTGTCCCATAATGTTTGAAACAAATTTAAGTCCTTCAACCTAGACTTGTCATCTCCATAATAGTCACAGATAAAGAACTAAGGGATTCTCCAAGTACATTTTTCTTTCATTACTCATTATTTCTGACACTGACATTTATCTGTCAGTTACAAATAATTTAAATTATCAACTATTTTTCATGGCATTCTTTCGGCTGTCAAATTTATTACAACAGATTATTTTATATATTATACTTCTTTTATCTCTAAATCTATGGAATATATAATAAAATATTTAAATGTATCAGATAGAGAATTTAATTTTCTTTAATATTACCACGAAAAATTTTCAAAAAATAATATTTAGAAGATTTTTTTTCAAGAATCTTCTACTTCCGGTTGTCCAATTATTACCAAAACCTTTTCAGATCTTCCCGTGAATGTCCGATTGGGAAATACGTTGTTAAACAAATTTTAAGTCTTATAGTTTTTGAGTAACCGTCCTTCCAACATCCCACACACACACACACACACACACACACATCCACACACACACACACACACACACACACACACACACACACACACACACACAGACATCATCGTAAAAATGTTAAAATCGGATTGTAGGGACCTTAAAACGTGCTTATTCAATAAAATCTGGATATGCGATTTTTAGCATGAATGCAATACCTCTCTTAGCGAGAGGTAAAAAGGTCAAGTGGATGTCGTCTAGACTGATCTATATTCAATAAAATTGATCATTCATCATTAACAAGCATTATCAGTTTGGTTTATCTGATTGATTAATTGATCTTATTGCATCCTATTCTTGTATTCTTGGTTATTTACGCCTTCGAGCTTTCACTTAGTGAACAGAGATAGCTCTCTGTCCGAGTGGTGAAGTAGCGCTCTACGGAAACTAACCGTGTTGGAAGTATAGTGTACCTACGACAGAAGGAAACTGGAGTGCCAGGAGAAAAACCCTCCTACCGAGTAATATTCATATAAAGCCTCGAGCGATGGGGAATCCATTCGACGACCTTAGTGATGCCGGTCTAGCAGCATAGCCACTAGACTACCACGTCGGCTAATGAGAAGATTCAAACGAGCTGTGAAAAACTGTTACGTTCCAACAGACAAACATAATATCGCCGTTCCGGCGAAACAATGACGTAATTGCAAATTTTTGTAATTTTGACTTAACAGCATCATTGGTTTTTATATTAATGCCTCTATACAGCAAAACAACGACGTAAGTGTATAACTACTCCCGGCCGCTAGGTGGCAGTTAAGTCACTGCTCGAATTTTATTGTTTGGACCGTTCCCTCTGGAATAACAGTGACACATGATTCAGTTGTGTTTGTAACCTCAAGAGAGACGTTACACTTTCACTGGTAAAACGACATAATTGTAAAATTGGACGAAATTGTGGAGATCAGTGTGTGCAAGTTAGGAAGAATAACGACATAATTGTAAAATTGGACGAAATTGTGAAGATCAGTCTGTGCAAGTTAGGAAGAATAACGACGTAAGTACACATTATGTCATTTTTATTTCAGATTTTAATATTTTTAATGTCACAACTGTCTTTTGTGACAATATTGTGCAATATTTATCTTTTTCAATATAAGGTAAATGTGCTTTCTGACGTTGTTCACTAAAATTTGTAAGTTGTTAATTAATTTTACGTCAAATAATATCTAATAAAAAGAACGTATAGTTGTATTAATTGTTTGTATATACTTGCAAATTAGACGACTGACACGTATTATACAACAAGAGCATTTCGTCTGCGACTTTATGTTATACTTTGTTGCAGAAATTGTGAAGAGGTACAAGTCTTAGCAAGTCAGCCTGCTAGACATGAGTTCAAGAGCTGAGAAGATAGTAAATCTTGCACTTTCTTCAGGTCAAAATCAAATTAGTCTAAATAATGATTCTACAAGCCCTGGATGTTCGGCATCAAATCCTGATGCTGAAGTAAATACTACGTTACTTGATATTTCTAATATTAGTTATGAAAATAGGGGATCAGCAGAACTCACAAAAATAAATAATTGTAAAAATGCGTATAATGATGAGACGAGTTCAGAAAGCTCAGAAGATTTTTCTGCAGGATCAAGTGACGATTTTGAGCCTTCTAGCAGTGACGACTCATCAAGTTGCTTTTCAAAATCTTCAGACACGGAACCTGAAGGAATTGTTCATCAAGAGTTAACCAACGCTTCAGATACCGTACAATGTGAAGACAATTCCCCAAGTTGTAAAAAGGGTAAAAAAAGGTTATGCAAAACTGAAAACTGGACAAGCGTACAAGCCAAAAGATTAAAGAACAGTGGGAAAAGTTATAAGTCGAGAACAGGAAAAGTGATGCCGGCGAAAAAGTTGGGACCAGTTTGTCCAGAGAAATGTGTCCTGAATTGTTCAAAGAAGGTTTCCGAAAATTATAGAGCTCAGGTTTTCAAGGAATATTGGGAGATGGCCTCATTACAGAGGCAGCGTGATTTCTTGGGTTCCTGTATTGAACAACTTCAACTTAAATATAGACGAATCACTGCTGGAGTGCCTCGGAAACCAAACTGTGCATTTTATCTTATCGTTGACGGACAAAAAATTCGCGTATGCAAAACATTTTTAATTAATACACTTGGAATAACTGACAGAACAATCCGTACTGTTATTGAGTCGAGAGCATCAGGTACTGGAATTGTGGTGCAAGATAAAAGAGGAAAGCACGGTAAACATAGAAAGGTGGATGAAGAAGTAGTAAAGTCAGTACGGGACCATATCAATTCTGTTCCTAGAATTGAAAGCCATTATGTCCGAAAAGACACAACAAGAGAATTTATAGACGGTGGTCTTTCTATTGCTGAATTACATCGGCATTATTCAAGCGAAAGATCTTCTGTTCAAAAAATAGCCGCGAGCTATGATATGTACGCGAGAATATTCAATACGGAGTACAACATAGGATTCTTTTTACCAAAAAAAGATCAATGCGATCTATGCGAGTCCTACAAAAATTCAGATGTAAATGAAAAAGAAATTTTAGAAAATAAGTATCAAGAACATCTACAGGAAAAAGGATTGAGTCGAGAAGAAAAGGATAAAGATAAAGAAAGAGCCAAAAACAAAGATTTTACTTTAGCCGTATACGATCTACAGGCCGTGTTACCTGTTCCAAGTGGACAAACGTCGGCCTTTTTTATAAAAGTCGACTGAACTGCTACAATTTTACGGTAACCGAAATTGGAAATGATAAGTCCTATTGCTTCTTCTGGCATGAAGGTTTAGGCCACAGGGGAGTTATCGAAATTGGATCTTGTATATTACTCTACCTTGAAGAACTGGCAAAATCAAAGCCAGGTATTGATGTAATATTTTACACTGACAACTGTGGCGGTCAGCAAAAAAACAGATACATGATCGCAGCGTATTTGTATGCAGTAGAAGCGTATAACATTAATTCTATTACTCACAAATATCTGGTTCGTGGCCACACCCAGAATGAAGGAGACGCTGTTCACAGTGTTATAGAGAAAACTGTGAAAAGGGCTAAAAACTCGGGACCAATTTATGTGCCTGAACAGTACGTATCACTGATAAGAAATGCCAAAAAGAAAGGAAAGCCTCTGGTTGTTAGGGAAATGAGTTTCAGTGATTTTTATGATCTAAAAGCTTTACATGGGGAAATCTCTCCTTATTTATTAAAAAATACCGCCGGAAATGAATTTAAAATTAGTGACGTAAGACTGCTTTATTTTAGAAAAGGTAGCGAGATATTCCATTACAAATTAAGTTTCAAACAACAAGATTGGCACAGTATAGAATTTAGACCTAAAAAGAGGCGTTCCGTAGAAGTAAACCCTGTTAAGGAAATTGTGCTAAAACCTGCTTACACAAGAAAAAATCCACTAACGGATAATAAAAAGAAAGATTTGAGAAGTCTTGTGGAGAGTAGATTTATTCCTGAGTTTTACAGGCATTTCTTTGATTCAGTTATAGCATAAATTTTGCTTACGTTTAAACTTAAGAGTTTTATTTGACTTTTGTTCTTTTTACGTATATTTTTAGTTCTATAAATTTATAATTCTTATAAACTTGTTAGATATTGTTAGTTAGTTAATATCCTTGTATTTTCTAATTAATTATAAGCTATTATACTACATTTGAATGTATTTTTGGTACTTATCTAATAAAAATATTGACACAAGTGCAGTATTTTCATTTTAAATTTTTGGAGAAACATTGACGTAATTACAAAATTAACGGTACAATTAAATAATAAATAATTTGAGTTGGTGTCATTTAAAACTATGTACACTTAACTTTTAATTCCTTTAAAATCGTTGCCAACAAAATTTATTTATTCCTTCAAAACTTAATTACGAATAATTAGCAATAGTTTTTCGTTTCTCATGTAAAATGTATAATTGTGCAGTTGCGTCATTGTTTCACCGGAACGGCGATATGAAGCTGCATATCATTGCTTTGAATTAGAGGTTCCAACTGTTTTCGAAACACTTGATCAATTCAGAGTATATTTACTAGGAAAAAGGTTCTCCATATGCACTGCCTGTTGATCATTGAAGACTGCAATAATTACTAAACGGTACATAGTACCTAGAATAACTAGATGGTGGCTCTGGCTCCAGAAATATGATTTTGAATTGATAAATCATTCTGAATGAATGTATCACGTAGATTGTTTAAGCCGAAATACACTAAGAGCCAAAAGTAATGAATATAGCTAGTACTCTAAATGTCATGAGCTTTTTAGTTTACAAAGAAAGATTTGTTATTGACTCTTGAATTAGATAAATAAATAAATATATCATCACGGCATATTTCCCATTGCTGGGTGTGCCAATCTACTTTGTACACAGACATCGGTAATGATGAAATATTTTTACCGTGTGGGCGCTTACCAGACGTCACCTCACGGGCACTGATTGCTGGCGTACACCACAGGGGTCGATTTTGTGCCATTTAAAATTTGAAATATTTGACGTCGGTCGGGATCGAACCCGGGACCCCAGATTCGTGACCAGACATTCAGGCATACGGCAACGAGACCCTAAATTACGTGAAATGATGGAAACGCTAAAGAAGGATTAAATCTTCAATAAAGAGAAACAAACTCACGTTAATTACCAGATTGAAGATGAACGATTACTTGGTTATCATGTGTAGTTAAACCGAGAGTTAAATACATGCTCAACTTACGTTTTATGCATCTGATCCTTAGTATAATATGTTTTGCTATTTATAACAGTTTACATTCATCGTGGCATCCGAAAGTAGTAAATTATTAATTATTTTTGTCAACGCTTTGCTACAAATTCATCCACCACTCTGACTCGGTTAAAGACACGATAACGCGGTTTGAATATTTGAATTCAGCATGAAATTCCCCGTCATGTCATATATTACACGATTTTTGATTTCAGGAGCGATTCTTTAGTAACTAACAACGTACACTTACATGAAATTCCAGTAAAGTTTTAAACATCTGCAAATCTGCTTAGAGCTCATTTTTTCATCTGAAATGATAAACAATAGTACGTGTATTTAATATGTGGCGAAATTTCATATAAGTTCTAAACCGACTTGCAGATATTAAATTTTTTAGAGGTATTCCATTTCAATTTCATTTGTTAGTAACTCGCGAATCGCTCATCGAATCAAAAATCGTATAATACATGACATGAAGGAGAATTTCATGCTTAATTCAAATTTTCAAACCGCGTTATCATATCTTTAACCAGGTCAGAGTGGTGGTGAATTTGTAGCGTTGACAAAAATTATTTGAAAATCATCGATAATTTACTTCTTTCGACGTCACGATGAATGTAAACTATTATAAAGAGCAAAACCTATTAGACTAACCCAATAACGTAAAAGTAACGTTTTGCAGGTTGATTATACGTTTCCCGTTGAAAATTTTAACGTTTTATATAAACGTTATTTACACAAACGTTAAAAATATGTTTATTTGAAACATATTAACAACCAGATGTGTGTAAATAACGTTTGTTGCACGTTTTATAATTCAATATATGTAACGTTTTATATTTATAGTTTAATAAACGTTTTTTAAAATATTAAAATCTACTTTCTGTAATGCAATAAACGTTAAAACTGAATAAAATTTCAACGTAAAATTAAATGTTTATTTATCCGTTAGAACTACGTTACTTGTTATCCATTGGTTTCAAAATAACGTTTTGTTCACGTTGACTTATTTAATATACAAAACGTTTTATATTTATGGTTTAATAATCGTTTTTTAAAATATTAAAATCTACCTTCTGTAATGCTACAAAAGTTAAAACTTAATAATTTTTCAACGGAAATTTAAATGTTTATTTTTTCGTTAGAAATACGTTACTTGATACCCATTGGTTTCAAAATAACGTTTTGTTAATGTTTGCTTATTCAATATACAAAACATTTTATATTTATGGTTAAATGAACGTTTTTTTAAATATTAAAATCTACTTTCTGTAATGAAATAAACGTTAAAACTTAATACATTTTCAACGTAAAAGTTAAATTCTTATATGTTCGTTAGAACTACGTTACTTGTTACCCATTGGTTTTAAAATAACGTTTTGTTCACGTTTGCTTATTCAATATATATAACGTTTTATGTTTATGGTTTAATAAACGTTTTTTAAAATATTAAAATCTACCTTCTGTAATGCTACAAAAGTTAAAACTTAATAATTTTTCAACGGAAATTTAAATGTTTATTTGTTCGTTAGAACTACGTTACTTGATACCCATTGGTTTCAAAATAACGTTTGTTTTACGTTTGCTTATTCAATATATAAAATGTTTTATATTTATGGTTTAATAAACGTGTTTTTAAATATTAAAATATTATTTTTGTAATGCAATAAACGTTAAAACTTAATAATTTTTCAACGAAAAATTAATTATTTCTCTTTTCGTTTGAACTACATTACTTGATACCCATTGGTTTCAAAATAACGTTTTGTTCACGTTTGCTTATTCAATATATAAAATGTTTTATATTTATGGTTTAATAAACGTTTTTTTTTAAATATTAAAATTTAGTTTCTGTAATGCAATAAACGTTAAAACTTAATAAATTTTCAACGTAAAATTAAATTTTTATTTATTCGTTAGAACTACGTTACTTGTTACCCATTGGTTTCAAAATAACGTTTTGTTCACGTTTGCTTATTCAATATATAAAACGTTTTATATTTATGGTTTAATAAAAGTTTTTTATAATATGTAAATCTACTTTCTGTAATGGAATAAACTTTAAAATTTAATAAATTTTCAACGTAAAATTAAATGTTAATTTTTTCGTTAGAACTACGTTACTTGATACCCATTGGTTTCAAAATAACGTTTGTTTTACGTTTGCTTATTCAATATATAAAATGTTTTATATTTATGGTTTAATAAACGTTTTTTTTAAATATTAAAATCTACTTTCTGTAAAGCAATAAACGTTAAAACTTAATAAAGTTTCAACGTAAAATTAAATGTTTATTTTTTCGTTAGAACTACGTTATTTGTTACCCATTGGTTTCAAAATAACGTTTTGTGCACGTTTGCTTATTCAATATATAAAACGTTTTTATTTATGGTTTAATAAACTTTTTTTTAATATCAAAATCTACTGTCTGTAATACACTAAACATTAAAACTTAATAATTTTTTAACGCAAAATTAAATGTTTATTTTTTCGATAGAACTACACTTGACTTGTTACCCATTGGCTCATACAAAAGTTTTATAATTTTAAATATATTATTTAATAGCAGATGTAGATATTTTACTAGATAGGGCTATCATATTATATTAATGTATTTGAAAAAATTCGAGAAAAATAAAATAGTTGAGTAATAATTTTTATTCGTTAGGAAAATGTATATGCCAAGAAATGTGTAGAGGTATATGTGCAGTTTGGAATTTGTATTACAAGCCCCAAAAAATAGCAATTATCCTTCCTATAACACACTCTGGGTTTACTACAAAACAATGAAGATTACAAAAATCTGTGAACAACTTACTCAATTTGGACTTTTATAATATACTTCCACTTAAAAGTAGGATAAAGAAGTTTTTAATAGAAAAATGTTTTTAACCTGTAGATGAATAGGTACCTGCAATATAATTTCACAAAGGTATAGTTATACTACTAAAAGACTCAATTTTTATATTGTTTTACAATAAATTGTTCTATTTTATTACTAGTTTATTGACGTAGGCACTATAAACATTGTAAAAATGTAAATTAGTCAAATAAATAAATAAATTCTTTAATATGCATTAAGCATTTTATATTGTACTTTAAATAAACTTTTTTTTTAATATAAAAGAAATATACTTTCTGTAATGCAATGAACGTAAAAACGTAATAAATTTGTAACGTAGGATTATATATGTATTTATTTTTACGTTAGAATGACGTTATCTGCTACCCATTTCTTTAAAGAACGTTTTGTTTACGTTTTATTGTTCATTATATAAAGAGTTTTAAATATCGAGATATATGCTCTATAATGTAATACAGGTTTGAAAATGTAGAGTATGTTTATTATTACTTTAGAATTAGCTTATTTCCAACCCATTGGTTTCAAAATAACGGTTTTCTTTACGTTTTATAATGCAATATACGAAGAAGTTTATATTATATGTTATAATAATAATAGTAGAAAAAAAGTAAATTTATATATTTATATTTTACATAAAAATTACGTTATGATTCCTACTGATTTCAAGTAACGGTTTTTTTTTTAAATAAGCTATAACTGCAATTACAGGGTTGAAATTGTATATGTAAATTTAATAGGTCAACAGAAGACACTGATTTCAAAGTTACAGTAATTAACTTTTATAGAAATAGCCAAACATCGTTGCGAATATATGAGCTGTTTTTTCGCAACACTGGTTTGAAGCTGGTTCGTAGTGGTTCAAAACTTTAATTTATTCGATTGAATACGGTGCAAACAATAACGTCATTCACAAACCGTATTCAAAGTGTTTCGAACCAGTTGCTGTAGGAAGTTCAAAACATAATTCAAAGAAGGAGATTGGAGGGAGGGCTGTCATAACGTAAGTCAGTATTCTATAAACATTTATTTTACGTAAAAACAATTTAAATGTGCATGATGATGCGAAATAAATTTTAAAAATCATATTTCATATATTTGTCAATCTATTTTTAGTCAAAATTATTCACAACATTTCTGTTATTCGTGGCAAAGTAAAAAATATTAACTAATTTTATTCAATTTTCATTATTTTATGTTGTTTTCATATAATGTATTAAATTTAACAAAACTTATTTTTGTTGGTTTGTCATTTTGAAATCAGTCACAGTTATGGGCGGCGATGCCAGTCGTACGGTAACTGGTGATGTTTCATTGGCATTAGTAGTTAATTATAAATTGATATTTCATTCCTTGGTGATAGTAGTATTTATTTGTCTATGTATTCACGATATAATAATTTGATATGAACTCCTAGAACATCACATTTTATTTGGTGTAAAAGAACATAAGTATACCAGTTTGGCAACACTGTACAGTCTGAAAACAAAACGACGTTACTTAGGGAAAGGGTCTTCACATTGCTTTCCATACGACGTAGTAGCCGATGTGTTTGTCGCAGATGGTTTGTCTAATTGTGTTCAAAACAGTGCTGTTATTCTTTGAGTATCTATTACACTTTTAAGAATCTTCAACGTTTTTATAAAGGTATGTATAAATTGTTTCTACTTGTACCTACATCTTCGGTAAAAGATGTGTGAGATAAATTACTTTTTAAAAATTGACAGTCAGTTCGTTATATTTTTCCAGTTTGTGTTATGATGTCGATTCGATATTTAGTGGTCTATTCAGAGAAACACAGTCATACAGGTTGTTATACATCTAAAGATTGTTATCATAAAGACATTTGTAATAATTTTCATTAATTCAATTTAAGACCTGTGTCGGTATTTACTTGTTGTCTTAATAATCTTTATAAAATTGTACTTGTAAATGTACCAGTTATTCATTTATTTGGCAAATCTTTATTAGGACGCAGAAATATTGAATGAAATTGTTAAACAATTGTCTTACAAATTAATTTTGCAGGTTAATCGACTTAGTTGGCAAATTGTTGGCATTGGTTTATCAACATTGAGATTGTGCTTTTAAAACATATAGTATTTATAAGGTATGTATCTATTTTATATACTTATTTTGTAAGACATTGGATTAAAAAATATCTCAGTTCAGATTTGAATGATGGCCTATATAACTGTTTTATTTAAAGAGATTGAAAAAGGATGCATTGGATAAAGCCCGATTAATGCAAAATATTCCTACAATCTTTCAGTTAAACCATGTATATTTGTACACTTATTTTTGTAGTTGATTATGACGAGGCAGAAAAAAATCTGGATCAATATATAAAGCAATCTTGTCAAGATAGCGAAGATAGTGGCAACACCATGATTTTAATTAAAATAAAAAATGTTGGTGGTAATCAAAGTTTATCTACGTCTGAAGACGAAGATAATGATGCACATGTTGGAGCATCCCTACCGACAACACCTTCATCTTCTTCTACATGGTCGGTTGGACGTAAGTACATAATTAATTAAATAATTATTCATAAATGTAAGGGAGTTAGGATTCGGCACTTGGTGGAACATAAACAGATTTAGCACTTGGTTTTCCACTTAAGATGGTTTTTCAAGTTCGGGGGGTGTTGGGTTAATTTCAACAAAAAATATACTTGTGTCATTATGTTCTTTGGTCTTCCATACACACGTTAAAAAAATAGAGCATCGCCATTCGAAGAACTACAAAGCAGTACCCGAAAGAGGTGCAAACCATAATCCAGTATTGCTTAATTTTTGGAAGTAATTCTAAAAAATAAAAATCAGCAAAATTTGTTTTTTTGTATTTATCTAGTGACCTATTATTTTTTTTGGGAAAAACAAATACATAGTTAAAATGTTCTACTAATGGAACAACTTTGCTTTAATTTAAATAACTTAATATATTATTTTTTACACATTCTAGTATTTATTTTGGATGTATAAAATTAAAACATTAATATGAAAGTAAATTCTGCAATTTTAAAATATAAAGTAAATAAATTCTAATACATATTTTTATATTTTAGCAGCAAATGTTGTACGGAGCCCGCTTAGTTAAACTGAACTACTAAAAAAACTATGGTATACCACAACAACAAAATGAGGTGTCTTCGTCGACACGAAATCCGAAGGAGGCTAGGTTAAATTAAAATTAACAAAATAAAAATAAAAAAACAACCGACCATGTAAGTTCTAACATCGATGTCGTCTAATAATGTATTCAGTTTTACCATTTCATCCTGGGTTTTCAAAGGCATTTCTGGTAAATTTTTTGGTGTTTGTAAATCTGTGGAATGTGTATTTACGCGATGAGCTCTTAAAATTTCGTTGAGCATCATTGATTGCTGCTCTTATTGAGCAGACACTTCATTTAGTTGTAATAAAATTTGCTTAAAATAATCTTAATTACCTAGAATTAAATAAAAAATCATGAAAAAATCTTGGATCATCCAGACCCGGCATTATAACTTTAGATTGTTTCAGTTTTTACTTTAAATACTATATATTTTTGGTATTAGCGTATTTACTCTCATTTAGCAGTCCATTACTCTTTGCCATTTATTCAATATTTCAATGTCACCTTCATTTTCATTGGGCAAAATCACTACTAACAATTCTGGGATTAATGCATTTTCATCCTCACACTCAGACACAGACAACCACACCTTCCTGCTCCAAATCCTTTGGTATGAACGGTGAACGAATGAGTTGAATAAAAGTAACTTTATTTAGCAGTAATTCACGGTCGCGTTCATGAATCTTATTTGTTTCGGCAACAAACCAAACCAAGGTCCTTTGACTCAAAATTTTTATTGTTGAATATTATTTTTTCTCTGGTTACTACAGATTTTTTTACCTTTATTATTCCTTTTTTTTATCCTGTAGTGAACCCTACCCTTGGTGAGGTTTGAATGGTTTTCTGCTTGCTAGCGACAGCGCGTTTTATTTACAATTCATTTAACTTCCGGTTGCGCTTTGCGTTTCTTACTATAAAGTTTCTAAATCGTCTCTATTTTCATATCGTTGTTATAAAATCATCTTAGCTACGATTTGTAACTGTAGGCAGTGCACAGTCCACGACTGCATAATTCTGTAAAATCATTCACCTCATTTAAGTAAGTTTGAGTTTGTACGATACATTGTATTTCTTTTGGGATTTGACGAGCAATAGTAGTTATCCGTCTTATTATTATTTTTTTTGTAAAGGCATTCTTTCGGTTTAAAACCTTTTTTTGTGGTCAGTTTGGACATTTATGTTTCTTTTTGTTTTCTGGGCATACGCCAGTTTGCCTTTACAAAGAAAAAAGCCAGTATTCTGCCGCTGTGCATTTTGTCTCTTAGCCTTTACTTCGCCCCGGTTTGGAATAGCTGAGTTCGTCTGGTGGTTGAGTAAGACGCCTCCGCTGGACCCTGGCAGACGGGACCGTAAGCTAATCGTAACCCCAGGTGTGGATCCAAAGAAGTCTTCGCTGGTCAAGAGCCACTAAGGGCAGAGTTGGCCCTCAACCTAGGGCTTTCGTACAAACTTCGCTCAGCCAGTTTTATAGCGAGCTCCCGAGGCCCTTCCAAGCGCAGGAACCCCTGGGCGAGCTTCCAGCCGAGTTCTCCTCCGGCAAGCAGCCCAACGTCTGCCACCGCCGTCACCACCAATCGCTCACCCCCAGGCGGACTTGGGCTACTCCGAGCCCAACTGAAGCGTCCCCTCTAGCTTTAGCTGAGTATTTCTTTTTTTTTATTTTATTTTATTGTCTGCAAAATTTCATTCCTGTATGTTTCTTAAATTTTTTTGTATTCAGTGCCGACAAATAAATTTTTTGTTAAAAGTTATTACTCTTCACTAATCATTCGAGTATCACCGGTGGCCTGGCGCTCACCGCCCATTCTGCCACAACCATTAGCGCCAGTGGCGCCCTTAATTTCACACCTGCTCCTTTACTCACGACCCTTGCTTACGACTTTTCAGCACCGGGCACGATCATATGTGTGGAGTGATTGGCTAGCTACTAAAGGTAGGTGTCGATTACGTCACAATGTGTTATGCAAGTACACCGCCAACGCTTAACTTTTGAGTCGCAAAAGAAGCATTAATTCGCTTATGTTGCACGGCGTAATATTCCCGGGCAAAAACGCCTGTTACCATAAATGAATTTGTTGCTGTAGGTTTACACTAAATATTCTCATTCGTATTGAGCACACATTTTGGATCATATAGGGGGTTTACCGAAATCCCTGTCCGGAATCAACGCAAAATACTTGACCGATACTTATCCGTAAAAGATAATAACGTTTATATTTAGGTGAAGATATAATTGATCGCTGATTTATTACATTACGTAAACATATACTATATTATATAATTAAACGTAGAAGTAGAGTAAAAAATATACGTTTATTTTATGTTGAATTTACTATTAAAAAGGTTGTAAATAATAACGTTTGTATTTAGTTGAAGACAACATATAATTCAACGTAGAGGTTTTACATTATATAAACGTATACTATATTATAGAATCAAACGTAGAAATATAGTAAAAACATACGTTTATTTTATGTTGAATTTAATATTAAAAAGGTAGTAAATAATAACGTTTGTATTTAGTTGAAGACAACATATAATACAACGTAGAGGTTTTACATTATATAAACGTATACTATGTTATAGATTCAAACGTAGTAGTATAGTGAAAAACATACGTTTATTTTACGTTGAATTTAATATTAAAAAGGTGGTAAATAATAACGTTTGTATTTAGTTGAGGAAAGCATATAATTAAACGTTGAGGTTTTACATTATATAAACGTACGAGGTGTGTTCAAAAACTATCGCGAATTTTGAATTTTCGCGGGTTACGTATATTCGAATTTCGATCTTTTTGTGGCTTTATGTTGGTACTCATGTCTCTCACTTATGTCGACAAGCTCGGCCATTTTGAATGTTCACTTACTTGTTGACAGCTGCTTTGCTTGCACGTGTTTTGGATCGTCTTCGATTTTTACCTATTGTGCTTATTCGTTAAAAACTGACTATGAATTTTTTGACCAAGACAATATCTTTCTTATCTAAAGGCGACGGAACGTAGAAAAAAAAATTCATTTAAAATTTGTCATTGTCATAAAATGTTTTTATCAAAGAAGTTATTTCATTTCTACTCGTAGAATTGTATAAATTTAATAATTAGTAGAACGGGGGGGGGGGGTTAAGAGTCTGCAAATAACTGATTACTCATGTTAATCTCCAATGTGCACCTTGAAAAAAAAACACCCAGTGTAATAAATGTTTCCAAAAACGATTGTCATCTAAATAATTCAGACATATTTTTTTTATTCGGAAGTTCGTTGAAATATTTCCGGAGCCGAATTTACTGTAAACATTAACCGTTTATATCACAACATTCCTTTGTAATGCATGTTGTAATCGCACGGCTGTCTTCCTGTAATTCTAGTTGGTGATAAACGCTCATTAAATCGAGGCGTGAAAAGTACTTCGCGCTCTTAAGTTTGTCATGACAGCATCTAATGTTGGAAGTGGTAATTATCCCGGAGTATTGCTCCGTTAGCTCTTCGCATATCTACAAAGATTCGGATGTCGCCACTTGCTTTGAATATCACTGCGATCGGTGAAATCCATGCACTAGGCTCTGTCATTCGTTCGATGATGTTTTGTTGTAAAGCCTCCTAAGCTTTTGTTAAACTGACGATTTTTGTGCACTTTAGTAGCGATATCAAATAAAATCTGTTTTCTCGTGTTAAACACCTATAGCCCGTTTTTCGTGTTACACCCGATATAAAGGATGGTGGCAGTTAGGAGCTAACATAAGGATTTAACATGGGATTTTTGTTTTATGCAATTTCCTGCTCTCCTATTCATTGTACGCCAAAACCTATAGAGTACAAAATTATTAAGAATTAAAAGTTGCATATAAAACTATATTTTTTATTATATGTTTCTAGATTCTTCACAATTTTAAAATGAAATTTAAAAATTTCTGTTGGATCGTAACAATAACCATGACTTTATATTCTATTTTTCTGGTTTTTATAAATTATTTAATAAACGTCAAACATCAATCTGACTTATGGAAAATATATACCGTATTCTTCGATAATTATTTCTACCACAATAATTCTTTATAATAATGACACGTTCCTTATTAGAATAAACATTCATTATTTTAATTTTTACAAAAACTCTTTTTGACAGAGTATGAATAAAAAATCTGATGTGACCAACAAAATACCTACCGCCATTTAATATTTATTAATTTAAATACATACCTATGAGGTCTCGTTGTTGCGTTCCTGCATGATGTCTGGTTACGAATCTGGTGAACCCGATTCGATCCCGATCAACGCTAAATATTTCGAATTTAAATGGCACAAAATTGTCGCCTGTGTTGCATTCTCCATGCCAGGAATGAGGCGACGCTTGGTAATCGCCCGCACGATATAAATATGTCACTATCATTACCGAAATCTGTGTACAAAGCAGAATAGCACACCGAGTAATGGGTAATATGCTGTGATAATATATTTATTTATTTTTTTATTTAAATACGTACCTGCTAATTTACTAATGCTAGAAATTATTTATATTAAATTCATTTCCATTTCTTTACAATTTTCGTTTTAAAACTTATTGTTAATTTGAAATTATGTATATTAAGTTCCTTACCATATAACTATTGTTCTATTTACAATTTTCCTTTTAAAACGTTACTGTTATTAATTTGAAATATTTATTTTTTCGACAGTGACATTTAGCTGAAATGTGTAACCATGGAGTTGTGTTTATAGCATAAGTTCCAAGTTATAATTTTTATAGTACTTTATAAATTTATCCATAAAATATATAGAAAAAGTATTAATGCAAACGTGTAGAAAATAGAATAATCTTTAATATTTATAATAACGAATTGAAAACTATTTTGAGCTTCAAGTAAACTGCCATTCCCGGTTATCCGATTGACATCAAAATTTAATGGCTTCTTTCCATATTAGAATAAGACAGAAATACATGGTTTCAAAAGTTTCTGAATGATGGTATTTGGGGTAGAGTGCCCAAAAAATCCACACACACCTACACACACATACACACACACACACACACACACACACACACACACACACACACATACATACACACGCACAGACATCATCGCGAAAATGTTAAAATTGAATTTTAGGGACCTTAAAACGTAGTCATTTATCAAAATCTCGATATGCGATTTTTAGCACGATTCCTATACCTCCCTTACCAAGGGGAGCGGGAAATAAAAATGTTTTCTACAATCTCATAAAGGTCATGGCTATTACTATTAATTAACGGTACTTTTGAAATTACTTTATAAAATGATGAACGAACTAAAACCATAATAAAAAATATGTTGTGGTCAGCACAATAGCTCTCTCCACTTCCTTTTTTGGTTACATAAGTATAGGGCGCAAACAGTCATGTTACATTGTTGGCCTTGACAAGCAGATGTAGGGGCCCGTTTCAGAATTTTAATTAGTAATTATGTACATAGATGTCAAATGTCAGAATTTTTCATTAAAAATTTCAAGATTTTCTAAATTAACGTAGTTAATATGTCACCAAGAATGTGGAATTTACTTGTCGAGGAAAATAAACCACATGGAATTAGAAAATCACTAAATTTAGAATGATAAATTATATTTCACATATATATATATATATATATATATATATATATATATATATATATATATATATATATATATATATATATATATATATAACGAATGTAGAAAAAGTAATGTGTGTGTTACGAGCTAAAGTGTCATTGATAATGCATTAAAGTTGGAATTTTGAAAAATTAATAACCAAGTTAAATTTTGGATGAAAATACAAATACCTTCACAAAATATAAAAATTTGCATACCTTATTATTTAAAGAATTAATCATGATATGGCTTTCGAAAAATCTAGAAGTAGAATCCAGGATCTTTCTCTATCAAAAAGTGGCATTCATATTTGTGCCAACTTTGTAATTTAACTATATGACTAAAGTTAATAAAAAAAATAACAATTTGTCTCAATTTTTTCACAATATTAGAATAACAACATGTATCTAATTGTCAAAATTATTGACACCGGAATATTTAAAACAGTGAAACGGTCCTGAATACGTAATCATATAACAGCGAATATAGCAGAAAGTAGATAAACACATGTACCTAAGTCAAACATTACCAGCTTTTCCTTTTCCTCTAGGGAATGTCAACATTACAAATAATGCTGCGCGTTAGATCGTTCGGAATCATTGATTTTCGTTCTTTCTTCAGGCATAAGGAATTCATGACTGTTCTACAATGTGTGTTACAAATGAAGAGATTCACTTAACAAGTTCAGTAAAGTTGTAATCAAAACCAGTTGTTTTGTGTTAGGAGTATTTCATTATTTTTACTCTTTCATACAACTTTTCTATTTTTAATTACTCGCATGTCACGTTACATATGTGATGGCTCCTGTGACGGTTTCCTTTTATACAAACATGAATTTACTTCACACAATTTACATACATATTTTATTTTTCATATTGTTAAAAGGTTTTTTCATGTTCCGTTTTTAGGTAAAGAAGGTATTGTCTTTGAGTTTTTAATGAATAAGCACGTTTTAGAGTCCCTACAATATAATTTTACTATTTTCACGATGAAGTGTGTATGTGTAACGATTTTTTCCACGATAACTCATATCAAATTTCCAAAATTTTCTATTTTTCGTATTTAAGCTTTCTGCATTAATATAAAAAGTTGATTAGATTTTGGATAAAAATGAACAACCGAAAGTGGTACTTCATTTGAAGCCCATAACAGTTTTACGATAAACTATAGTAAAATAACCAAAACTTTTCAATTTTAGGACTTAAGAATTTTATGTTAATGGAAACAAAATATTAGATTTTGGCTAAAATTGATAAACCGAAATGATACTGTAACGTTTTTATTTATATGGGTGAAGTGTAAAACATAGACAAATATTATTAACAAAAGAATACGTTTATTAAACGGTAAATAATTAAGGATGAAATATTAAAAGATGATAAAAACAACTAACAATATGATTAAATAATTATAAACACTAAGAATATTATTAAATGCTTAAACACTACGATTATTTATCTAACTAACATTTATATCACTAACACTTATTTATATAACTACATTTATTTATGTTAATAACTGTTAAACTGTTTATTTATATCACCGAGTTCATATCTGGTTGCTTGTATATATGAGACTGTCCTCCCGCTGTTCTCCCGACGGTATTTATACAGCCTATATCCTTCTAGAAGCCTCGGACGCGACAGTGACCTGCATACAAAAGAATTAGGCACGGCGCAATTAACATATCTCAACGCGTCGGGGATTGCATCATCGCTCTGGTACGTTCTTTCGAAGGGATTACGTCATTGTTCGCGAACATGCTATCAGTAGCGGCGCAAGCGTACTTTTCTCTCAGGGGCGCACGTTACAATACTTTGCTAGAAACTCTGAACAGATTTTCGTGAAAAAATATATTATGATATATTTCATAACTTCTCAAATTTGGTATCTAAAATTCATGTATGATTGGAAACAAAACATTAGATTTTTGCTATATATGATAAACCGGAAATAGTACTTGGAGCTCTTAACAGATTTTGGAGGAAATAAATAAAGTATAATCCAAAATTTCGTATTACATATTTTTCTATTTATAAATAATATTTTCTGGGTGTGCTAATCTGCATTGTACACAGATTCTTTTTAGATTTATTGGAACAACATTTTTTTATAAATGATCAACTGGAAGTGATACTTTACTTAAAGCTCATTGCTATTTTAAACATGGAATTGGCGGATGGTCATATGTTGGGCACATCAGATTTTTTAAATATATTAGACATACAAATAATACGCTTACCCGTATTTTTCTAATCGATTAATTATTTGTAGTTTACAAGCGAAAAAGAATATTATTAAAAGTTTGGAGAATGGCTGGCTACAGAAACGTCAGAATCGTTTAAACGTAGTAGACAATATAAAGATAATATCGTTGCCGCTAAAGCAAAAGTAAAACGTAAAATGTTGAGTAAAACGATTTAATAGTTAAGACAGCTGTGTAAAATCCAGTACTCTGTGTATTTCACTTTTGTTCAATCACATTTCTAGATACAGAAGTTGAAGTGAAAATACACTATAATTATTTTTTAAAACTTTTGTGATTTCCAGAATTTTTAAAATTAATGGACTTAGTTATTTTAGTTTGTTAGTAAATGTGGACGAATAAGATAATAAAAAATATGCCATTAATATAATTTTTTATTGAAAAACTCATGAAAATAAAAATCATTAAGTCCAATATCCGCTTTACTTAGTTTATGAAATGAATCACTAAGTCCATATAGTTACTTTTTCCTGACAGACAAAACCTCAGAAGTGACTTAGTGAATAATACCGTCATCCATAACTTGTCTTCTATATGACATTGGACTTAGTGAGTTTTTAGGTATAAAGAGAAACAGATTATGGACTTAATTGCGTTAAAAACAAAAAAATGAAAATTTTGGACTTAGTGACTTCTGCCTTAACGGTGACGATATGTCATATCGGTGGAAATATAACGTTACAAAACATTGATTTGCAAATAATAATATAATTCCAAAATAATATTTATTTATTATTATTATTATAATGAAAAATTATAGAGATTAATATGTATAATTTATCACTTACATATTAAAATTAAATTATGTACACATACATACTACATTATTTTTAATAATTATTATATACGCGTATTTCTAGAAATTTAAACTAACTAAAAATGCCTTTTTATATTCTACAGCAGCTTTAATGCTTGTCGATTTAACAAAAGCTTTCGACTATATCTCTCAAGAAGTAATAGTTAATAAACTTGAGCGTTATGGAATACGTTGTACCCCGCTAGGATTAATCTCATCATTTTTACGAAATCGTGAGCAGTATGTAGCCCTAAATAAAAGTTGCTCCAGCACAACACCAACTGAACATGGTGTAGCTCAAGGATCAGTACCACTACCATTATTATTTCTCATATAAATGATCTCCCGCCTGCGATGATATAGGCAGTACTTTATGCAGATGACACAACATTCTTCATAAAGGATATTGATCCCGCGCAAATGCAAGAAAAAATTGAAGATATACTAAATCAATCTAAAGAATGGTACTCCAATAACATGCTTTTGTTAAATGATAAGAAAATACTGACGCTGATCTTCAATAAACATCGATCACAAGACACAAACGAATCCGTAAAAGTTCTCGGACTCGAAATTTATCGCAACCGATCGTGGCTACAACATATCTCTACTGCCGGAAGTAGAATATCTAAATTAACATTTCTATTTCGTAACCTACGGCATTCTGTGAACCAAATTGTTGTAATACTAGCCTACCATGGACTGTTTCAATCCATCCTATATTATGGGACAATCGAGGGGACAATATTGTGGTACAGCGATAAAAACTGTCAAAAACTTTTTAAATAACAAAAGTGTATTGTCCGTATTATAGACAATAAAGAGTTCCACGATCACTGCAGACCGATTTTTTGTTAAATTACAAATTTTAACTCTCTCCTCCATATAAACTACATTAAATTAAATCCTAATAAATTCACACAATATCAGAGCTGTCATAAATGTGAAAACAAACATACTACAAATTACAATATTCTCAAATTTAAAAATGAGAAGTTCAAAAAATTTTATGTATATAATTGCATCAAAATATTTAATAAAATATCTGATCATATTAAAGGGCTGCCAGTACCAAAGTTCAAGCACTCTATAAAAACTATGTTGCTGAGACATGCATTTTATTCACTTATGAATTTTTTAATTGTGCCCACTATAAATTTTAAGATTGGACAAAACTTATTACTATCAATGTATTTCAGTATTTTTTATGTGTATATTTATTTTGTGTGTATACGTAATTTCTTCATTTTATATTGAAATCCGCAAGGATGCTCTTTATTTACTCATGTATTTTTATCTTTACTATATATGTGTTCACTTTTTACTATGCCAAATAAACATATTATTATATTAATAGCACTTGATATGAATTATTCTAAGTATATAGGTAACAATAAATATTTTTGCAAAAAAAAATAATTCATATGAGAAAGGTTATATTTTTCCTTATTTCGCATTTACACCAATTTGATATTTTATTTTGAACTTTTTACTGGGGCTGGATCAAACATTAATATCTGGCTTTTATTCAGAATTTATTTAGTATCACAAAAAAGGATTTTATTTTCTTTATTCTGAAAAAATAAGTAAAGCTTAAATAACAAAACAGTTTCAAATGAAGCTATCTGTAGCACAGTAAACAAAGGAAATTATTGGATCACAAGTATAGATAGAGTTACTCATGTGCGCAAATGGTCTGTGTCCATGTAATAAAAGAGAGGTTCAGTGTTTATTTCTGTTCATTCTCTTCCCTACTTCGTTGTTATGTACAAATATGTATATTACTACAAGTTATTTTGAAAGGAATTTCCTAAATACGTACACATGGTGTACGAGTATAAAGTTAACTTTGATAAAAACACGATTTAGAATTCAAATGAAAATATACTACTGTATAGCATTCATTTTAAATATTTATTTAATATTGTACGCTTTCAGTTATTTTGATATTTGTTACTGGGACCACAATTCTACATGGAAATTACTTAGTCCAAACGGCCTTTTCCTATAAGAATATTGTCTTTAAAACAATAATAATAATAATAATAATAAAAATTGACGGAAATGCTAATATGATGTATTTAGTGCAATTCATATGTAAATACTTTCTGTTATATTTGTGTCATTACAAATATAAATGCAAAAAATAATAAAATATATTTATAAATACAGGGTGGTGGTGGTGAGGGATGAACATAGGGATTTAAAATGGGATTTATATTTTATGCAATTTTCTGCTATTTATCCTATTTATTTTACGGCAAAAACTGTAGAGTGCAAAGTTGCACAGAATTAAAAGTTGTATACAAAATTGTTCTTACATTTTTACCTTTCGCTTGGATTCATGCTAAAAATCGCATATCCAGATTTTATTGAATAAGCACGTTTTAAGGTCCCTACAATCCGATTTTAACATTTTTACGATAATGTCTGTGTGTGTGTGAAATATGGTAATATTAAAGAAAATTAAATTCTCTATCTGATACATTTAAATATTTTATTATATATCCGATAGATTTAGAGATAAAAGAAATATAATATATAAAACAATCTGTCGTAATAAATTTTACAGCCAAAGGAATGCCATGGAAAATAGTTGAAAATTTAAAATGTTTGTAACTGACAGATAAATGTCAGTATTAGAAATCCGGAGACATTACTGAAGACTTTTTCTGGGAAGTACATACATTATATTATTTCTTAATGTATTAATGGTTAAATATTTAATATTATAGGTATATTACACATACCCTTCAGAAATACTGTTACTCCCGACAATGAATTGGAAACATCTCGAAAAATTAGAAGATTAGGAAAAAATTTCTTCATAGAATAAATCTAAATTTAAAAAATCTAAATACAAAGAATAGATATAAGTAGAATTTTTGGTGCAGAGTGTAGGTATACAAGAAATGTTAAATACATTAGGGCGCGAGCAGTCATGTGACTTTGTTGACCTGGACAAGCAGATATGGGAGCCCATGTCAGAATGATAGCTAGTACTTATGTACATAGATGTCAAATAACATATTTTTTCGTTCTAAATTTCGTGATTTTGCAATTGCATATGGTTTATTTTCAAAGACAAGTAAATTCCACACTCCTGGTGACAAATTAACCACGTGAGTACAGAAAAGAGTAGATTTGTTGTTGTCTGACGGACATTTAAAATAACAACCCTTTTTACCTCTCGCTGAGAGGTATTGGATTCATGCTAAAAATCTCATATCCAGATTTTAATGATTAAGCACGTTTTAAGGTCCCTACAATCCAATTTTAATATTTTACGATGATATGTGTGTGTGTGTGTGTGTGTGTGTGGACATATGTGTGTGCGTGGATGTATGTGTGTGTGTGTGTGTGTGGATGTATGTGTGTGTATTATGTATGTATGCATGTATGTGTATGTATGTATGTATGCATGTATGTATGTATGGGGGTCGGTTGGAAGGACGATTTCTCAAAAACTATAATACTTAATATCTGTTTAACTACGTATTTCTCAACCGGACATTACTGGGAAGAGCTGAAAAGGTATTGTTAATAATTGGACAACCGGAAGTAGCAGATTCTTATAAAAATTAACTATAAATATTATTTTTTGAAATTTTGTATTCTTGATTGTATTAAAGAACAGTAAATTCTCTATCTGATACATATAAATATTCTACTATATCTTTTATACATTTAAGATAAAGAAATATTAGTTATATAATAATCTATTGTAATAAATCTCATAGCCCAAATAATGTCATGGAAACTAATTGAATAAAATTAAAATGTTTGTAACTGACAGATAAATGTCAGTGTCATTACTGAAGATTTTTTCTGGGAAGTTCATACATTTTATTTCTTATTGTATTAATAGTTAAATATTTAAAATTATAGGTATATTACATATATCCTTCAAAAATATTGTCAATCCTGACAGTGAATTGGAAACATTTCGAAAAATTAGAAGAGGACAAAATTTCTTCATAAAATGAATTTAAAATTAAACAATCTAAATATAAGGAATAGATATAAGTAGAATACAAGAAATGTTAAATATAATTGGGCGCGAGCAGTCGTGTGACTTTGTTGGCCTTGACAAGCAAATATGGGGGCCCATGTCAGAATGATAGCTAGTAATTATGTATATATATATATATATATATATATATATATATATATATATATATATATATATATATATATATATTGTTGGAAATTCAAATATTCCATTCATGTTATTGTTTCCATAGAAACATATATATATATATATATATATATATATATATATATATATATATATATATATATATATATATATATATATTAGAAGAAACACTGATCTTCGAGCGAACTTATTATCTGTCGGCAAAATAGCAGATCACGGCTACGAAATTCATTTCAGAAAAAATAAAGCAAGTATTAAAAATCCGAAGACTGGTGAAACAATCGCTTCAGCTGAAAGAAAAGAAGACTTGTATAATTTACAAGAACCTACAGAAATAGCCAACATTACAAATGCGAGAATTACACTTTTGCAAAAATGGCATGAAAGATTTGGACACCTCAATGAAAATGATCTAAAGAGAATTATAAAAGAAAATAAAGTACACGGAATTAAGGAGAAGGTGGAAGGAAATCTATCAATATGCGAAACGTGTATAAAGGGAAAACAGACGCAAACTTCTTTCCAGAAATCAAATTCACGAAGCATGAATCTTTTAGAATTAATTCACACAGATATTTGTGGGCCGATGCATGTGAATTCAATTGGTGGATCCAGATATTTCGCCACATTTATTGATGATAAATCTAGGTGGTGTGAAGTATATTTTTTGAAGAGAAGAAGTGAAATCCTTGATAAATTCAAAGAATTTCAACAATTTGTGGAAAACAAGACGGACAAGAAAATAAAAACAGTACGTTCAGACAATGGTACTGAATACCGAAGTAATAATTTCGAAGAATTTTTGAAAAAGGAAGGAATAGAGCATCAACTTACCGTAGAGTACACACCCCAACTAAACGGTGTGTCTGAACGAAAAAACAGAACATTAGTTGAAATGGGTCGATGTATGTTAATTCAGTCTGGACTATTCCCCGGTTTTTGGGCTGAGGCTATACTGACAGCCAACTACATAAGAAACAGATGTCCTTCTCGAAGTATAGGAGGTGAAATACCTTTCAAAATTTGGACCAGAAAAATTCCGAATGTCGGATATTTTAAAACTTTTGGCTCCAAATTATATATGCTCGACAAAACCCCAGGAAAAGGAAAATTTGATTCTAAATCAAAATTTTGTATTTTTATCGGTTACTCCACAATGTCGAAAGCGTACAGACTTTGGGACCCATATGTAAAAAGAATTCATCGGAGCAGAGATGTAAAGTTCATAGAAGAATTTCAACCTGAAGAAGCATCAGAAAAATTTTATGATGAAAACATTTGTCAAAAGCAAAATATAGAATTCATAAAGACTGAAAATACGTCAACCGAAGAACTTAAAGAACATACTGAAAATTCGTCAAAAGAAGAGCTCAAAGAATATGAAGAGCAAGGGACAGAAAGAAAACGAAGAAGAAGAAACACAAAAAGTGGAAAATGAATTGGACCAAGTCAGAAATAATACGTCATCGATGAAAAGAGGAAGAGGACGCCCGAAGAAAATATTAAGTGGAAAAAGAGGAAGACCAAAGAAACAATACGTCGTAGTATCAAGAAACGAAGATGATGAATTTCCAGATGTGAATGAGACAAATCCTCAAGAAGGCGATGAATTTCCTGATATGAATAACACCGCCAGTATGATCACATCGAACGACCCCGAAACGACGAGAGAAGCCTTTGCAAGCGTTGATGCAGCAAAATGGAAAAAGGCAATGAAAATTGAATACGATGCACTTAAAGAGAACGGAACATGGAACATTGTTGATCGTCCAAGGGAACAGAAAGTAATTGGTTCAAGGTGGGTCTTGAAAACAAAATTCAACGCTGATGGTACGATTGAACGTCATAAAGCCAGACTGGTTGCAAAAGGTTTTGCGCAAACTCCAGGCGTCGATTTTACTGACACCTTTGCACCCGTCGCAAGAGCTGGATCTATCCGATTAGTAATGGAACTTGCAGCAGAATTGAAGCTCCAAGTACATCAATTGGATTAGCGCATATTTAAATGGTGAAATAGAAGAAAAAATATTTATGGAAATACCTGACGAACTAGAAGAAATTCTTGACAAATATGAACAAGAACTATTAGTAAATTCAAATGATAAGGTACTACAAATCAACAAAGCGCTGTATGGACTAAAACAGTAAGGACGTCAGTGGTACAAGAAACTAGACGAAAAACTTAAGAAATTTGGATTAAAACCAATGAATGCAGATCCTTGTGTTTAGTATTCCAAACATGGCAAAGACATCTTAATTGTCCTCATATACGTCGACGATTTAATAGTAGCTTCGAACAATTCAAGACAAATGTCTCAGTTAAAGGAAAATCTATCGAAATCGTTCAAAATGAAGGATCTAGGCACATTACATTTTTGTCTAGGAATTGAATTTACACAAAATGAGAAGAATGGTACAATTATGATAAGAAATATATTAAAGATTTACTGAATCGCTTTAATATGAAAGACTGCAAACCAGTTACAACTCCAATGAACCCAAATATTAAACTGTCGAAAGAAATGAGTCCGAAAACCACAGAAAAAATTGAAGAAATGAAGAAAACACCATATCAAACTCTAGTTGGGTCACTGATGTATTTGGCAGTATCAACTCGTCCAGATATAGCGTATGCTATAAGCGTACTCAGTCAATATAACAACAATTATGGTAAAGGACACTGGATAGCAGCAAAAAGAGTCTTACGATATTTGAAGAATACAGAAGACTTCAAATTAATCTACAAAAAATCTGGAAACAATCTGGTAAATAGTCTAGTTGGCTTTGCAGATGCTGACTGGGCAGGAAACGTAGATGATCGGAAGTCATATACAGGGTATGTTTTTAAATTTGCGAATACTATTGTCAGCTGGAAATCACAAAAACAAAGGACAGTCGCAATGTCAAGTACTGAAGCAGAGTACATGGCATTGTCAGAGGCAGCAAAGGAAGCAATTTACCTGCGTCGCTTTCTATAAATTTTTTTGGAAAATCAAGAACCGAAAATTATATTTTGTGACAACCAAGGAGCTGGACGGATGACTAAAAATCCCATTTTCCATGGTCGTACAAAACACGTGGACATTCGACATCATTTCATTCGTGAAACAGTTGAGCGAGGTGACATAACTGTAGAATATCTCCCTACAGAGGATATGCCTGCTGATATCTTAACGAAAGGGTTGTACGCACCAAAGCACGAGAAATGCGTCAACAAGTTTGGATTACAACAAATTTCCCAATAACCAGAATGCCATTTGAGGAGGAGTGTTGGAAATTCAAATATTCCATTCATGTTATTGTTTTCATAGAAACATAGGTATATATAGTATTATGTATTGTTGATGTGTGTTCCGTCACTGTCATTTTTATAGTGATTGAAAATAAAAACGAAAATAATTTAAACGAAGGGTTTCATCTTATAAAACTTCATATATATATATATATATATATATATATATATATATATATATATATATATAACTTTTTCATTTGTTTGAAAAATAAAAATTAATTTTTATTTAATTGTTTATAATATTAAAATAGATTGTACTATATATATATATATATATATATATATATATATATATATATATATATATATATATATATATATAGTACAATCTATTTTAATATTATAAACAATTAAATAAAAATTAATTTTTATTTTTCAAACAAATGAAAAAGTTTTACGTGCGTCTCCCATGGTAACTCTCGACACAGAACTTTGTTGCTCGCTCCTTAAAACATCAAATTTACGATGACTGATGAAAGCCTAAATGTCTATTTTTCATAGCACTCGTAGAAAATTTGTATTTATGCGTCTAAATTAGAAAACGAATATATAACGAATTTTAAAAAGTTTCCATTTAATACTCATAAAACGCTGGAAAAATATCCAGAATTTTTTTCTTCATACCTACTACAAAAATATGTCATTGTTTTGTTGACATTAAGTGACAGTTTACATTGAAGAACAAATTACCATAGACAATGGGTTGAAATACTTTTCATTATCTAGGGTAAAAAAATAAATTGTCTACAAGTACCTTTTTGGGAATTTCACAAGTAATGAAATATGGGAAGTTGTATTATTATATATTTAACTGAAACTCACACGTAACACATTGTAAATTTTCTTGTTGTTATAAATAAGTGTTATTTCGTTGCCTAGGTTATCTACAACATCGCTACCTTCAATAATTATTGATATGACACATGTGTGTGCTTGCAGCACCTCGACCCTACGAGCCTTGGTTGCAAACTCCATTCTTGACCGAAAAACTCCACTTAAGACTCTTGGTAAATAAATAAGTGTTTATTGCAAGTATGTTAACATATTATTTAAAACCATGAGGTTTCGTGGCCGTGTGCCTGAGTGTCTGTTCGATCCCGACCAACGCTAAAATTATTTTGAGTTTTCAATTGCACAAAAGTGACCCCTGCGGTACACTCTCCACGCCAGAAATGAGTGCCAGTCAGATAATGCCTGGTAAACGCCCGCACGTACAAATACATTCATCATTACCGAAATCAGTGTACAAAGCAGATTGGCACACACTGAAATGGGTAAAATGCCGTGATGTTATATTTATTTATTTTATTTCTATACAGAAGGATAAAAATACTATATGTGATCTTTTTAATTTTAGTAAATTTACAAAAAAATGTTTTTGTTTACAGAATATTATTATTTATAAATTATGAAACTAGACATTTTTGTTAAAAAAGTTTAATTCTATGTATAATTTATATACTGCACATATATCACACTACATCTGCTGTACTCAATGCAGAAGAAATACATATATTCGATAATATGCATACTGCTTGCATTACAAAATTCCAGCAATGCAAGTTAGACTTATTTCCTCTAAACTATTTTCTACAATCCGTCTCATGCACTTGTCGTAGAAACATTTTAAAATTTTACTATAGTGTAAATAAATATTATATTCGCAAATAGAAAAGCACTATAACTATACACGAAATGTAATTTTTGTATGTATTTAGAGAAAGTAGGTATATTTTATGAAGAGGTAAAAAATAGATGACATTCCTGTCCTTTTAATGAACACAACTTAACGAACTAGTTTGTGTCACACTATTAATTAATCTAGCAATCCCGAACATCATACTTTAATGAACCTATCCTGCATTTGAGCGAACATCAGAAGCTAACCTCGACAAGCCTGAGCCAAGTTGAACGGAGCGAACAGTAGGGTAATTGCGAACTCAACTTCGGGATAATGGGCGATTTCAGAGCATATGAAGCAAACACTTTTGATCCCAAATTAGAAATTTAAATCTCCTTTGAAATACGGACACTACACAGAACTAAATAAATGATATTTTTCTTTAATTTGATTACTAGTTATGTTCGTAATGTGAACACTAATTATGTTCGTAATGTGAACACTATATAATAAATAGTTACGGAGTTAATAATAAAAAATATTACTAAATTTTTAATGCACGGCTACGTTATGGACAAACTACATCTTACTTGGGATTTGAATCTAAGGATCTTTGAATAACAAAGCTACATTATTGTTACACTACCTTGTTCTGCTGCACTACTCGTATAAAATGGCTAAATAACTTAAATTTTAAAAATTCTATCAATTTGTAGGAAACAAAATTTATGTATTTGTGCCTAAATTCACAATAGTTGAACGAGTTAGTACTTTTTCTCATTTTCCAAATAAAGTGTAAGTAGCGCACATAGAGCTAAAAAAAAAAATGTAATATGAAATATATTTTATTACCTTAACATTATAATTACTTAGTTTAATTTCTTAGAATTTAAAAAAATATATGATTCTACAAAAAACTAGAACACATCATAATCATTGGACTATTTACAAAGTAACAAAAAATCTAACAGAATATTTTAAAATTAATACTTAGTTACATCTCCTTTTAATGCAATGGTGTATGTGACCATATTCGAATTTCAATATAAAAGTCATAAAATATAAAAACTAATCACTATAGCTTCATATTATAATAAAAAAATCTGTTGTGGCCAGCACAATACCTTCTGTCAATCCTGTGTATTATGTATAAATTCCATACATAGATTTTCTTGCTAAAGATTTTAAATTTCCACTAAATTATTTCATAAACAAACTATGCAAATTGCACTTGACACTAACATCTTCTTCGTTAGCTTTCCCCATTCGTTCGCTATTTTTTATTTTCTTCTTCCACTCATTTCTGTTTTACGTGTCGTTCTGATTCAGTTCCTTTTCTCTCAAGTCTTCCGCAATACAGTCCTTCCATCTTATCTTTGGTCTTCCTCTGTTTCTTTAACCTTCTATTATTCATATTTCATATTCATTCTTCATCCAATATATTCTCCATTTCTCCTCATGACATTTTCAAACCGATGTAATCATCTCGCTTGTATCTTTCTAGAAACATCAAGACTAGAGTAATTTCCTTATCTGTCCGTGTCTTCCCCAACATCTACTTCAACATCCTAATCTCTGCCACATTCATTTACTTTTTATTTATACTGGCATCTGTCAATTAGAATTATATGAATATATTAGTAGTTTCCATGTTTAGCATAACTGGCTGATTTATAAAATTTAATTTCTTTAAAATTCTTTAACTCTATATCTATTGAATATGAAGTTTAAAATGCAATTAAATCGTATAGGGAATAATATATTCTTTAAGTTACAATAACGCTAAATGTCAATAAATCAAATTTAACTGTTAAATCTTTAAATGAGGCTACTTCCGCTTCACCAATTATAACCAAAATCTAATCAGTTGTTCTTCTGGATGTAAGCTTGAGAAATATGAAACAAATATAATTTTTGGAATCGTGGTAGTTATGCGATCCGAAACTTCGTCACACACACACACACACACGCACACACACACACACACACACAGACACACACACACACACACACAAACACACACACACACACATACATATATCATCGTAAAAATGGTAAAATCGAATTGTAGGGACCCTAAAACGTACTTATTCACTAAAAACTCATCATTGAATTTTTTGAATACCTAAATGTGACGGAAGGTAAAAAGAAAAATCTTTCATTTCAAACTAACTGACATATCAAACAGCTCTCGTATATATATATATATATATATATATATATATATATATATATATATATATATATATATATATATATACCACCATTAACATTTATATTAAAACCTGGACAAATATAATTTTTTTTTGTTATCATTTGATGACATTGCAATATTATTAAGTAAATAAAGCAAAAGTAGCTCATATTCCAGGTTTTTTTTTCATCATCGAAAATACTTTATAATTTTACTACTTTAATATTTTTTTATTCTGTAATATCTTTGAATATATAATAATTAATATATACTAGTAGGTATTATATATTCAAAGGTAATATATTAGTTGGAATATTCCACCAAAAGTGGGCCGAGAGAATATATTTTTTCCAAAACTTCCAAAACTTTCGTGAGATATCCATGAAACTTCCAAGACTTCCATGGAACTTCTGAAACTTCCATGGAACTTCCGAGATTTCCATGGAACTTCCAAAACATCCAGCAGATTTCCAAGACATCCATAAGACTTCCAAGAGACTTCCACGGGCTATACACAAAACTTCCGAAGTGGGTAACCCTTCGGGTTCAATTCTCCATCTGAATAAGCACGTTTTAGAGTTCCTAGAACACGAACTTACTATTTTTACGATGATGTCTGTCTGCGTGTGTGTGTGTGTGTGTGCGTGTGTACGTGCGTGCGTGTGTGTGCGTGCGTGCATGCGTGCGTGCGTGCGTTTGTGTGTATGTATCAATCGTTCCGGATCGCATAACTCCAATACTACAATTCCAAAAATTATGATTCTTTCATTTCAAATAGAAGTTGAAAGTTGAAGTGTTCGCATTGTTTTTTTCTGCTCCGTAGATTTTACTTAATTTGATGTGGTTAAAGTTATTATATTTTTACCAACTCTTCACAAGTAATTGTAATAATAATTTCATTTGCGGTGGTGTATCGAATGTGCTGGTGAATATAAGTGAAGTGATTTTCTTTAAATAAATTCATATCTTCATCTTGTATATCGTTTACACGTGTTTTTTTTATCAATTCTGCTATAATTTTTGTTGTGTTGGAACTTGTTTACTAATCCGTCACCATGCCAACGTGCAGCAAGTGCAGTCGCAATGTAAACAACAAATACCCGTATGTTCGCTGCTTCAAATGTACGCGCGTGTTCCATAGTGCATGCGCTGACGGCGATAATAATCAACTTGCTGACCAACGCTGCTACGCCTGGCTGTGTCCGTCATGCAAACCTCAAGATGTCAACATGGCAGCTGTGGCCGATTCAGGTTCATCTCCTACACCCAACCGAGATTTGCACGAAATGACAAAGACATTAAAAACCGAGCTCTTAACTGCTATTGATTCTAAGTTTGACAATTATGAAATCGATTAACTTTTGTTGTGATAAAATTACCGACTTTGAAAAAGAACTAAAAATCATAAATAATAAAGTAAAAGATATAGACACAATTCAGGCAGTAAATTCCGAATTAAAACTAAATGTAGATATATTAAATAAGAAAATAAATGATCTGGAGCAATACTCCAGAATTAATAACGTCTTGATACAGAATATTCCGGAAATGAAAAACGAAAACGTGAATGATATAGTTATGAAATTGGCAAAATCTACAAAAATTGATGTAAAACTTACTGATCTTGATGCCGTCCATCGCGTTCCACATTTAAATAGAGCAAACGTCAATCATCCGAAGAACATAATAGTAAAATTCATCTCGCGGACCATGAAGGATACGTTCATGACTGCAGTTAAATCCAGTAGTGTCACCACTAAAATTTTAGGATATGAGGATGAAGTTAAAATTTATGTAAATGAACACCTCACCAAAGAAAATGCTGCTCTATTTAAATTAGCTCGTGAACAACTCCGTGCTAAGAACTTTAAATTCGTGTGGACAAAAAATTGTAAAATTCTTGCGCGTAAAACTGATACCTCAAAAACCATTACAATTTCATCTGAAACTGATGTTAACAAACTACAATAACAACATCTCTACTCCGGTATATTAATACTCGTATCTTTTACGTCTCTCATGTCTCTCAGTCTTTATTACCAAAACGTTCGCGGACTAAGAACTAAAACGCATGATATGAAAATAAATTCCACTACATGTGATGTTGACATTTTGTGTTTAACTGAAACATTCCTCGTCAAGAAGTTATTGGTGATAATTACTCCTTAGTGCGACGTGACCGACAATCCTCTTTGTCAGTGAAATGTGATGGTGGTGGAGTACTTATTGGCGTTAAACATAATATCGACTATAAGCATAAGCCCGAATGGTCTACTAGTATTGAAGATGTTTGGATATCGATTCATTTGAAAACAGGGAAATTAAATATATGTTGTGTTTATATTTCCCCTGACTGTCCTCCACATCTATATATTTTTATGAATAATTTAATACAACTAATAGATTCAGCGCCGAATGATAAATTCATAATATGTGGAGACTTTAACTTGCCCCTTTTACAATGGCGATTATCTAAAAATAGTTATGTTGCCGACAATATCTACAACACACTATCATCCGATTTCGTAGATAATATATCTTACTGTAATTTAAAACAATTCAATGGCGTTTTAAATCACAATAACCGATGTTTAGATTTAATTTTGTCTAATATCGAATGCATAAACACTGTTGAATGTAGAACTCCTCTCACTAAAATAGACCTGCATCATCCACCGCTTGTTACTTATTATCAATGTGAACTGCAATCGACATTGAAACAAAACAACAGGGAGGTGTTATTATTTAAAAAGGCTGACTACAACGCCATAAATGATCACTTATCAAAAATAAACTGGGCTGAACAATTTTATGGTTTGAATTCAGAGAATTCAGTTAATAAATTCTATGATATTTTAAATAAAACTATTGAATCATATGTCCCCAAAAAAATTATTCCCAGGAATTCATACCCTTCCTGGTTCTCCTCTGAACTCATACATTTAATCAAAAAGAAAAGCAAAGCTCATAGCAAATTTAAAAGATTCCACAATGCCTCGGATTATATAATTTTTTCTTCACTCAGGAGACAAGTTAAAGATTTATCCACAACATGCTACAATAATTATTTAAAAAATATAGAACAGGAAATCCCCGGGAATATTAAAAAGTTTTGGAGTTATGTTTCCTCTGTAAAAAAATCTGATGTGGCCAGCACATAACCTCTCGCCGTATATTTTACCTGGCTGTATGCATAAAGCAAAGATTATTTTTATAAATACAAATAATATATTCATATAAATCTATGACGTATAAACTTCTTTATTATTCAATAATAGCATGTCTCAACATAAAGATATTTACCATAAATTATGTTACAATAAATTACAAAGTAGAGTTTACCATATATAAATATTAGGCTGGTAACAGCAATTTTCAATTCGAACAACTTTGTTTACTTTCTCTTCATATTCTTCTAGTAAAAACATTAATTTTGGGCGGTCTAAAATGTATATATCTGGATTGTGCATCTATTCTTATATATCTTCTTTTACATTTTATTTTTTCATACTTGTTATATCTAAATAACACTAATTCCTTTTAATAAAGTGACGGATAGATTGCACTCCGATTATTCTTATATCGATGTGTAATTTTGTCAATATTTACAACTTACTTGAGAAGAATTTGATAGCTTTTTCGCAATTCAAAGTTACTCTAGTCTACAGTACTGGTGTACATTGTCCCATAATGTTTGAAACAAATTTAAATCCTTCAACCTAGACTTGTCATCTCCATAATAGTCACAGATCAAGAATTAAGGGATTCTCCAAATACATTTTTCTTTCATTACTCATTATTTCTGACACTGACATTTATCTGTCAGTTACAAATAATTTAAATTTGCAACTATTTTTCATGGCATCCTTTCGGTTGTAAAATTAATTACATTATTTTATATATTATATTCCTTTTATCTCTAAATCTATAAAATATGTATAAAAATATTTAAATGTATCAGAAAGAGAATTTATTTTTCTTTAATATTATCAAGAAAAATTTTCAAAAAATAATATTTAGAAGATTTTTTTTCAAGAATCTTCTACTTCCGGTTGTCTAATTGTTACCAAAACCTTTTCAGACCTTCCCATGAATGTCCGATTGGGAAATACGTTGTTAAACAAATTTTAAGTCTTATAGTTTTTGAGTAACCGTCCTTCCAACATCCCACACACACACATCCACACACACACACACACACACACACACACACACACACACACAGACATCATCCTAAAAATGTTAAAATCGGATTGTAGGGACCTTAAAACGTGCTTATTCAATAAAATCTGGATATGCGAGTTTTAGCATGAATCCAATACCTCTCTTAGCGAGAGGTAAAAACACAGTATTCCATCAAATATGTCGTATAACAATTGCAGCTCCAGTAATGGCTATGAAATAAGTAACATGTTTGCTGATTATTTTCAATCAGTCTTTTTAAATAATAATAATACGCCCTTTTGTAACTATAATGCATTGGCAAATAACAATATAAGTATTGGTCGAATTATTGCAAATGAGAATGAAGTATTTGATGTATTGTCTAACCTTGATACAAACAAAGGAGCTGGTTCAGATGGGATTCCCTCTTTATTCGTAAAATCATGCTCGTCATCTCTTTGCCATCCTCTAACATTAATCTATAATAAATCGCTAAGTGAAGGTTATTGTCCCAGTATTTGGAAAAAGGCACAAATTACACCAGTTTTTAAGTCTAGTAATAGAAACTCCGTTGAAAATTATCGACCTATTTCAAAATTATGCATTTTCGAAAAGGTTCTAGAAAAAATAATTTATAAACACTTATTTTCATCTTTTTAACATATTATAAACTTTGAACAACATGGTTTCTTTAAAGGTCGTTCTGTAGATACTAACATGGTAGAGTATACTAACTTCATTCTGGAACACATAAATGAAAGGACACAAGTCGACGCAGTGTATACTGATTTTAGTAAAGCGTTCGATAAAATTAACCACTCCATTTTATTGTCGAAATTAGAGATGTACATGGTAATATGCTCCAGTGGTTCACATCTTACTTGTCAGATAGGTACCAATGTGTTTCATTCAAGGGTTTTACATCTAATTATCTTCCCGTGACCTCTAGAGTACCACAGGGATCCCATCTAGGGCCACTTCTTTTTATCATTTTTATCAATGATATAAATACATGTTTTGTAAACAGTAATTTCAGTATGTACGCGGATGATCTTAAGATCTATAAATCTGTCTCGACTAATTCTGATGCCTCAGCCCTTCAGGCTGATCTTGACAGACTTAGTTCTTATTTAATAGATAATGACTTATTGTTGAATATTAGCAAATGTTCCTGCATAAACTTTACCCGTAATAGAAATGTGTTTCAATACAATTATTATATTGATCAAAATCCCGTTAATCGAGTTACGCACATCAAAGATCTTGGCGTCATTCTCGATACTAAATTATTATTTGATATCCATATTGACAAAATTGTAAAAAAGGCTTACAAAATGTTGGGATTCATCCTGCGAATTGGCAAGCTCTTTTGTAACTATAAGACTTTTATTAATCTATATTATACTTTAGTCCGATCGCAGCTTGAATTCGCATCAGTTTGTTGGTCTCCCCAATATCAAATATATGTCAGTAGAATTGAACGAGTGCAACGAAAATTTATCTCTTTCCTGAACTGGAAATTTCCTCAGGTCCACACCAGCCTCATGACGTTACAAAATAGACGTACAGTTCTAGATTTAATATTTTTGTACAAAATATTTAATAACTTTTTCGATAGCCCTTTTCTCGTTGGCAAGTTCTACTTCAAGATATCTGTTCGTTCCACTCGTTCATGTAACTTGATCTTTATAAAAAATATTAAAACCAATTCTGAAATGAACTCACCTATAATTAGGTTATCTATGTCCTATAATAATTTATTGTCTCATATTAATGAAATAGATATATTTTCCTTCAATTTAATGAAATTTAAGAGGATTGTTAATAACCATATCCTAGCAATCAATTCGTAACTTCTACATACTCATTTATGCGATAAACTGTATTATATATTTATCTTATTTCATATTCATATCATAATATTTAATTAAAATTGTTCACTACAACTTTCATATTATTTTCATTGTATCTGTAAATTAGTGCTGTACTATAATTGGGACTAGTTCCTGTTGTATGGCCTATTATAAAATAAATAAATAAATAAATAAATAAATAAAAATTCTGTTTTGTACGTCCATATAAAGAGTTGATTTGATTTTGGTTACGATTGGTTAACCGTAAGTACCCTAATTTGAAGATATTAACAGTTTTTCTTGAAAAAATACTTAAATATTATTTTTTGACACTTAATGTTATAAATATTAAAGAATATTCTATTATCTATACGATTTAATTGCATTTTATACTTCATATTCAATGGTTATAGAGTTAAAGAAATTAAATTTCATAAATCAGCCAGCTATGCTGTAACAGCTAGTACATTCAGAAAATTCTAATTGACAGATGTCAGTGTCAATGAAAAGAAAATGGATATGGTAGAGAGATGGATATGTTAGGGAAGATACGGAAAGGAATGAGAAAATAAGGGAAATGGCTCGACTGATAGAAGTTTCTAGAAAGATACAAGAGACGATTACATTGCTTTGGATATGTTATGCGGAGAAATGAATAATATAGTGGAAGAAGACTGAACAGCTTAGTAGTAGAAGGTAGAATAAGCAGAGGAAAACCAAAGATAAGATGGAAGGACTATTTTGCGGAAGACTTGAGAAAAAAAGAACAAAATGAGAACAACAAACAAAATAGAAATGAGTAGAAGAAGAAAATCAAGAATCGTGACCCCAAACAAATGGAAAAAGCTAAAGAAGAAGATGCCAGTATCAAGTGAAATTTACATAGTTTGTATATGAAATAATTTTACTGGACATATATAATCTTTTGCAAAAAAAATATGTATGGAATTTGTACATAATACACAGATTTGACGGAAGATAATGTGCTGGCCACATCAGATTTTTAGTTCAAAAATTAACCACCAAATAGAGTTTCTTCATTTGAATCGCGAATATTATAACATACCTAGAAACTACAAACAATCCACAATAATATCCATGAACTCGTCGGATCCGGTGGCTCAATGATTAGAGCAACGACTTTTAGTTATGAGTACACTCGGGGTTCCGGGTTCGACTCCTGCTATGGCGTGGATGTTTTTTTTTTATATATATATGAACCCTCTTTATAATTGGGATTGAATTCGGTTGAGGGGTTAAAAAAAATAGTGAGAAATGAGTAGCAAACAGTTACGTATGACTTTGTGCGATGGAAATAGCGGCGGCTCTATTTCCGTTATGATTTGTTGAATCCCCATAATTTTTATCGCATGTGTCTGAAGCGATCCTATTGTGTGATATGGGAATTAGTATTTCTTGCTTTGTACTTTCAACTTGAATCCGGCGCTGTCCGTATTACAATCGATACTTTAACGTACTCTCTCTCTCTCTCTCTCACACACACACACACACACACACACACACACACACACACACACACACACACCACTATATTGGCTAGATTTATTTCTATTTTTATGTTTTAGAATTTCCATCGTTAAAAGCACATATCTGAAATAAGAAAACTTTCCCATTCTTTTTCAATGAGTATCTAGTTGCTGAAGTGATGGGTAGTCCAATTTACTTTATCCATTGTTTTTATTTTATAATTATATTGCGTTCTTATTTTATTATTTATTTATTTATTTATTTATTACAGCATTGTATCGTTTTAGTATTTTTGAATTTCCTAACAAATTCGATTTGGAAAAGCGTAGTAATATTTTAAACGAACAAAGATAAAATCAATAGAAATTCGTTGTAATGGCTGATCGTTTGATTTAATATCACGTTATTCTCCTGTTGTTAAATTACATAAAGCTCTCTTTTTATAGTAAATAAATTGTTTTTTACTGCTTGATGTATAGTTTTCATTATCACAAATTTATCTTTTTCTGAAACCGGAACGAAAGTACTATTTTCGCGTCAAAAATGCAGTACAAAAATTACATTTCCCTGACTAATCACAAAAACATTTGACGTTTTATTTAAAATTTTATTTAATATTAATATTTCTAGTTGTATTTGGTACATTAGATATACCAATCCCAGAATGTCTAAAGGAACCTCGTTGTAATTATTTGCTTCGCAAAACATAGGAAATGAACAGAAATGTGCACCAGAAATGCAAAACTGACAGTAATTTATTGGTTTTTATTTATTTCATATTTTTTTCTGTCACCTTAGAAACGAAAAAACCGCACTGCTAAATACTTATAGAAAATTAGATTTAATTATTAAATTCAAAACTAATTTTATAATAAAAGGTATGAGAAAAAAAATATTACATAACTCGTCAGTACTGTACCACTTTCCTGACTCTTATGTAAATACCTATTACGCCCGAAAATTATTTTTAGTACTCTCGTGCGTAAAGTAGGAGCTTCACACATTGGATCGTAATTCGCCAAGTCTTCACTTTTATCGACGATGCGTATTATACGCATTTCTAATAGAGGCTATTTTACGCACTACGCACATAAAAGCTCTTATACGTATTAACATGTAATTGTTTTTGTCACCATTTGTGAACAGTGTAGGATGTTCTGGAGATTTAATACACCTTTATGTTTTGAGATCGATTTATTTACATCTACTTCCTCGGTGTAGGGAGCCGTCGGAGTGTTTGACCCGGGCGACTTGGATATGCTTGGGAAGCGGACTCGGCAGTGACTGGTCTCGCAGTGGCTGCTTGGGTGGTGTTGGCGGCAACAGTGATATAGCCCGGGCGAGAAGGATCCGCTTGGGAGGTAGACTCGGTGGTGAGTGGGCGAAAAACCGGGCTGGAATTGCCGCCAGATCTGAGCCGCACTCTTCTTCCTTGAAGAACTCTGCAGGGAATACCATGATAATATGGACCTCAGGCTTGTCCATCTAAGGTATACCGGGAGTGAAAATATAGAATGCAGGCTTCCCAGCTAGCGCAAAGGTAAGGTGACTCTTGCTTTACAGCTAAATGTGTTGGCTTAACTCGCTTGGGGTAGCGAGCGACGAATAGCGAAGATTCTCCGTTGCAATCGGCCTTATATACGCTGTCTACGCAGTGGTAGGGGAGACGTGATTCGTACTCGTGGAACTGCATGGAACCATTGAGTAAAGAGAAACAAGCTTATGGACGAATAAACGTACAGAAAATGCGCTCGATCATAGATGGCAGCAGGATCTACCGGCGCATTCTGGGATTCTGTGTAATGCGTGGCTACTATTGATAGCGCGAGCGCGCTGAGCGATATTTTACCGTGCAGTTAGTTAAATGTATTGTATCGAAGTTTATTTTTGAATATTTTTTTATGAGTAAAATATCTTGCCATGCCTGTGCGTATTATGGCTGCAAAGCTACTAGAAAAACAAATCCCAATGCACATTTTTTTAAGTTTCCTCTGAATCAACAGCGTATACAAGAATGGATAAAAAATTGTGGTAATCAAGCTTTGTTATTATTATCTCCTGCAAAATTAAACCGTAAAGTGATCTATGATAAACATTTTTCGAATACGGCATTTTCTAATATTAGACGTGAACGTTTAGTGAAAAGTGCAGTTCCTATACATTTTTCAGAAAATACAAGTCAACATCGCAAATCAGCTGTTCGCTCATTGCAATTCAAAAAAGAAATTGTCTCGTCAAACAAACCTCGATGTTATGCTGGACCATCAAGCTTAAAAATGTATGTTATATGTTTCTAAAATTTTACCGCAGATAACTAAATTTAATTATTATTTCTAGTCAAGATGATAGCGACAATGCATCTTCCAATTCTGAAGACTTATCACCCATTTTCGATGCAACAACATTCAGCCCATCAAAAACGGGTTCAGTGAATGCATTTCAAGAAATTTTACTTCAGATGCCGTCACCTACTAATTCTGAATGTACACCGAGAAAAACTAAATTGCGTAATAAATTAATAAATAAAAAACGGGAATTAAAGCGGCGTATAGATGAAACATACCGTTTAAAAAAGAAAAATTCCAAATTTAATGAATTTGAAATAATTAAAAAACTGTTAGCAGGCAAAAAAAGATGTGTATGTACTTTCGTCAATATGCAATTGTTTCATAAATCAAGAACGTATTGGCGAAAATCTGAAAAAGAAATAGCATATATTATAAAAGTCCATCGTGTTACAATTTTTTAAGATCATTGGGATTCTTATTACCAGCTGTATCGACGATTCAAAAGTGGCTCAAAATTTATAATTTAAAAACTGGTGTAGATACTATATTAATGAATAAACTGGAGAATAAAGTCAAATGTATGAGTAACCCCGTAAAGGAATGCATTTTGTTATTTGATGAAATGGCAATAAAAAAGGGGTTTTTTTATAATCAGTACCACGATTTTATAGAAAGATATGAGGATTTAAGCACTGCAGGACGGCGAAGCACTTACGGCATTCAAGCACTAGTATTAATGGCGCGGGGTCTAATATATAAATGGAAAATGCCTTTGGCATATTATATATTATCATCAAATCAAGTTTCTGCTTCAAATTTAAATTTTGTGATTAAACAAGCAATAGAAAAATTATTTTCAATAGGCCTAACTGTGAGAGCAATTGTGTGCGATCAGGGTTCTAACAATAGGTCATTCTTTAATAAATACTTACATATTACAGAAGCTAATCCTTATTTTTATCACGACGGCAAAAAAAATTATACATTGTATGATGTACCTCATTTGATTAAAAGTATTAGGAATAATTTAACACGTAATAACATTGTTTTCAATGTAAAAAATAATGAATTCATTGCATCATGGAGGGATATTGAAGATATTTATAAAATCGATTCAAGTAGTACGACATTAAGATGTATGCCAAAAATTACACATATGCATATTTATCCTAATTCATTTCAGAAGATGAAAGTCAAACTTGCTACACAAATTTTTAGTCGCACATAGATACTGCTATTCTAACAAAACAATTAAAATCAAAAACTGCAAAAGGAACTTCTAAATTTTTATTAATTATTAACAATTTATTTGATAGCTGCAACAGTAAAGTTCAATGATCCTAACCCCCTTAAATGTGCTATATCCATATATATTTCTACATCTTTAAATATCATCAAAGAAAATCTTAGTAATATAAAATCTTTTAAAATTTTAAACAATGATAAAACCGAAAAACAAAATATATATTGCTTTCAAGGATTGTCATTGACTATTGAAGCAACATTATTATTATGGAATGACCTAAAAAATGAAAACATACAATATTTATTAACTAATCGTCTACAGCAAGACCCAATTGAAAATCTTTTTTCTGTTCTTCGAAGTAGAGGGGGGGTACAATTTTACCCCAACTACTCGTGAATTTAGAATTGCTTTACAAAACAATATCCAAATACGAATACAAGGTGCCACTGACAGAAATACTAACTGTGAAGTAGACGAAGATGAGGAAATTGAAGTCATTACAAAAGCTGAAACTTTTCCAAATATATTAGTAGAACCACCATTACCTCTCATTTCCGATTCCGACACTGATAGCGATTCAAATTCAGAAGAACAAACTGTTTCCTCTACTAATCAAATATGCAACATTTCACTAGAAAAATGCGCTATTGTTTATGTAAGTGGTTATTTAGTTTACAAATTATTTCAAAATTCTAAATGTAAAAATTGCTGGTCCGTGCTATCGAAAGAAAATGAGTATATTAAAGAAGAAGAATATTTTATTATATTAAAAGATTTTGGTATAGATAAAAATAAAATATTACATTTAAGGAGGCCTTCTGATTTAGTAATAAGTGTTATTGAGTTAACGTTAAATATATTTGCAAAATATTATGAAAAAAATAAAACCGAATATGGGATTGTAGCAATATTTAATAAATTATGTTCAGCTGAAATTCAAAACTCAATTCCAAATTTTTATTTACCCGTAGAAGATCCTTGCTTTCTACATAGAGAATTTTTACTAAATCATTTTATAAAACCGAACATATTTAAATGCATTAAAAAGGAAACTGAATTCGTTTAACGAATTAAACAAAGAAGCGAAAAGACTGCAAGAAAACTTAAAATTTTAAATAATTAAATCCTATTTTATATATTATATTTATTTTTAATTTTGTTAGTTTATAAGTAAATAAAAATTTATCAGTTATTATACACTTTATTTTTCCTAATTACTGTTATGAAATTACAATATTATGTCGTAATGAAACGGTTTATCTCGCACACGACTGCTTGAATGTATCAGGTGATCCCGAATAACGTAAGTATAGCAGCTACTTTTTCTAGCGTCCGCTTGCATTGTGCCTCGCACTTCTTGCTCCTCTTGCCAGGTTTTACTTAATTCCACAGCGGCCCGCAACGCGTCGCCTCAAATCAGCCACTTTAAACGTTCTTCAAAATTAACATGGCGGTTAGGTCTCTTATTATGTTCTTTACTCAATGGTGGAACGTAGCTGATCGACAGACTAAACTTGCGACGTACGTGGCCTCACAGATAATATAATACCTACCTATAGATGGTGAACTGCAATGTTAAGGGCTTGAATAGTATTAGTACGCCCTCTCTTGATACAAAAAAGAACCAATAGCAATTTTAATTTGGTGCTGGTAATATAGAGTACATAATTAAAAATAAAAGGAAATTTAAAAATAAAATTTTAATCGTAGAAATAGACTATTTAGGCCTTAAAGATCAAGGATAAATTTAGTCTAATTATCAAATTAATCCTTGATCCTTAAGGCCTAAATAGTCTATTTCTACGATTAATATATATATATATATATATATATATATATATATATATATATATATATATATATATATATATATATATATGTAATAGTCCGGCGTAGCGACTATTACGTATTTGTTGCGTAGAAAGTTTTCCGTTAAAATTGTAGTTTTGTGTTATCTTTAGGCTGAAGTATTTATGAGACAGGGTAAAATTATGTTTCTGGACGGATGTTACAAAAAGTCTCTAGGGTAGAGCTTTGTGCGGAGCTGTTGAGTTCTTAGAAGTATTCGTCCGTTACTTGGTGTCCAGTGAACAATAATAAGTTTTCGTAAGAAACTGTAAACTGTCTCGAGTTGTATAGATGAGATGAGCCGAAATTAAGGGGTTTGAGAATCACTGGTTTCTACCCTTGCAGAGTATAAAGTCAGAGTTTTGACTCTGACTCCGGCTTGTTGTTTTACTTGTTTTGCTTGTTGCTTGTTGTCTTACTTCGTGTAGACTTGTTGTCTGATTGTTTTTGTTGTTCATGTCTATGACTGTGTGTCTTAGACTGAGCTTGGTATTTCTGTGTGAAATAACCAATTAAATTGTACTGTGGGCTCTCTCATCGTGGTGTGATTTGTTATAACTGTGTGTTTTACTCATGTAAGTAATTGTATTTGATTTTGTTTTATTCTTTGTGAATCGCTATTGAAAGATTTGTAGATCGATGTAAAAGGCTTTGATTTTGTGAATTAGAGATTAAGAACTTAGAGTTTATATAGATTCAATTGATCGCGTTGTAGTTTTATTTGGCTTATATAATTTTATTTGTTCGCGGAGAATTATTAAAGATTATATAATTTTGTTATTGTTGGAAATACGTGTTTGTTCTGCCTCATACCCATTTCCAGCGTGTGTCTTACTGACCCGTAGATTAACGCGTGAGTATCAATTGAATTACTTAGTGACACTACTCAAATTTTAATTGATTGTTTTCTTTAACCCGTTTTGGCCGCGTCCTTCTATCCGAGGACTTTTAAAATACGGATAGTGGTGGCAGCATTTCCGCTACCTTTGACCTTAATAGTTTTTACATTAATAAAATTAGTGTTTTACTCTCGGGTCAAATAAATTTTCATATTGTGCAGGACTAAGCAGTGTTAAACGCTACCCATCTCGATCACCTATTTCTGTTGTTCCTACCGTACCTGGTACAACTTTTAGTAGTTACCGATGTGATATATAAATATAGTTTGTAATTGTGTTACAACTTTTGGTAGCTAGCGGGGTGGGATATAAAAATACTGCTTGCATTCCTGTTACAACTTTTGGTGGCAGCGGTGGGATGTAGAAATTAGAACTCGTCCCCCTGTTACATATATATATATATATATATTTACATCCCACTATCATTGCTGCGTCCTTTCATGGCTAGGACATTGTGGCAACCACCGAAAGGAATACAGATAGGCTTCGATTTTATGAAGTATATCGACTATTTTTTCCCACTGATTATGAATTTCGGTTCAAATTTCAATAAAGTCAATTTACAACGATATACGTTTCCGTTCTTTTGACGATATTATGAACTCCTCCATACTGAGTGAATCCGACGTCCAGAGTATATACTTCATGCATATCCCGTACTTTGTGACATCCGATTTGTATATTTTTATCCATACTACCGTTACAATGACGTCCAGCAACGTTGCCAATATTAAATACATTATTCTGATGTAGAAACCTAAGCGCAATCTTTCATAGTCATATGCACACCCATATGTTCGATTTTTTACAATCTCTGGTAATGATAATTAACAGATATAAATGTCTGATACTTATTTGATATAGTTTAGTTCAATGTTTGAAGATTTAAAGCAGGATATCATACTTTATTTTATTAATTTTTTTTTTATTATCATTAAACTAACGAAAATTGATCAACGCAATCTTCCTTTCCATACAAATTCCTAATCTATTAATAAGTCTAACGATATTTTACAAAAATTATTTTGCAGTTTTTAATGTGTAATTTTTTTTCTAATTTTTGTAATATAATTTATTTTCTATAAGAAAGGATATTTAACATAATTTCCTGATCGTAACACCCGGCACCCGTTGTAAGAAATCAATGGTAAAATTTTCGTTTGGCTATAGAAAATTCCCTATTATAATTTTTAGATCAAAAGTGTAATTTTATTATAATCCAAATTTATTGATGTGCTAGAAATCCTGTCATTAATCACACGTAAATTAAAAGTTCTATTTTCAAGCTGTTTACACAGTGCCATGAGAAATATACCAAATAATAAACTGTTGATCTGTGTTTATGTAATTTTTACTTTGATTTTATTATTATTAAAGATAATGGAAGCTTTTAATACAATGAAATGGTTTTTATTTGTGAAAATATTAATTTTAATTTAACTCAAGCCTTAAAGTGACATTTATTTAGGTCTATCTGCCTGTTTTATTTCATCATTTCTCATGACTATTTGTAAGCAACATAAAAAGAAACTTTTAATTTGCGACTATTTCGTAACAGGAATGTATTATATCAATTAATTGCCATTTTAAATTCTGAGTAACTTTATTATTTAAACTTTTATTCTAAAACTAAAATTTTACCATTGTATGTATTTCCTATAGATGGGGTATTAATCACTAAATTTCGATCATCAAATTGTTTCAATACAAATATCTGTTAATGCATTCCTATTAACAGTAAAACCAATCGAACATTAAAAAAATCTTCTTTGTTAATAATGTATATACTGTACTTATGTTGTATTTGGTCGGCCCTCGGGCATTCAATAAATCTATTATTATTAAATAAAAAATACATTTTAACATTAAATATTTGCCATCATTTAAAAGATATACTCATCAAAAAATCTCCGCTCCGCTCCGGTGTGGCTACCAACGATGCTTAATATACATATAACTTCTCATGGACGGCAAATACACCATTAACCGTGGTTGACCCACACCCCTTGCAAATCGTTCTCCGGAGCATTTTTCATTGAATTTGCGAGTTAAAGCTGTAAAATTACCAAAACTTACTATTTGTAAAGTTAACTAAGTAATTTAATTGTTGCTATTATGTTGGCGACTTTTGCGACTGTAACAGAATAAAACATAGATCGTAAGTAGGCGTTGAGAATATTTTCTATAGTGACAAATCAGTAATTTTGGCGACACAATAATAATACTCATATTAGCACAAAAGTAGATAATTTTTTCACAAAGCTAATTTCGTGCTGTTATTCGAAATATCTTCAAAATTTGGATATCCTTTTAATATAATATATATACAAAAAATAAATCATCACGACATATTACCTATTTCTGGGTGTGTCAATCAGCTTTGAACGCAGAAATCAGTAATGATGATGATATATGCGTATCATGCCGGCGTTTACCAGACGTCACCTCAAAGGCACTTACTGCTGGTGTGGAAAGTGAAATACAGGAGTCTCTTTTGTATCATTTAAAATTCGAAATAATTTTGAAGTCAAAGGCACATGGCTACTGGGTACCATATATTAAAAGAGAAAAAAATGAATTTCGCAAAAATACAATTTTTATATAATATAATTCCAAGGAAATTGAGACTAATTTTAGAAAAAAAAAATCAATTATTAATTCAGTTCATATTACATGCCTAGTGGTTACTAAAAATAATTATCTGTATTTTGCTCTGATTTAAATAAATATATTTAATAAGTTCGTTTTTCGCTTATTTTGTAACAGTGACGCATTAGTACAATTCACTTTGTTTTACTATACTGATTTTTTTTTATTTATACATTTATAAAGAAAATGAATACAAGTAAACCGGGGATCTTCTTTATATTTGCTATAGTAAAAAGGAATTTATCACCAAATACTTATTAGTTACCAAACGCAAGACCCGAGATTCACTTAATCCCACACATTTATTTTTGTCTCAGATTAATAATTAAACTATTTTCAAATTAACAGCAATCTATACACTCAATAAATAATTAAGCACCTATTTTGTCCCGCACGAAATAAGTTTTGTGCACAAATTATATACTTTTGTACCAATACGAGTATTATTATTGTGTCACTAAAATTACTGATTTGGACTCTAAATAAAATATTCCCAACGCCTAGTTACGATCTATGTTTTAATCTGTAACAGTCGCAAATGTCTAAATCATAATAGCAACAATTAAATTGAAGTGTTGGTAACTTTACAGCTTTGACCCGCAAATTCAATGAAAAATCCTCCGTAGTTTTGAGTAATTAGAAAATATTTTTATACTTACTAGTAATAACGATTTTAATTATGTATTAAGTATACATAAATATCACGTGAGACTTTTCCAACGTCCCCCCCCCACACACACACACGCACACACACACACACACACACACACACACAATCATCGTGAAAATGTTAAAATCGGATTGTAGGGACCTTAAAACGTGTTTATTCATTAAAATCTGGATATGCGATTTTTAGGATGAACCCAATACCTCTCTTAGCGAGAGGTAAAAAGCAAATGCTTAATAACTTTTTTCACAAAATAATCTTATAAATTTTGTTTTAGGTACCTACACCTACATTTGTAAACAAAAACTATCTAATGGGTCTATATTCTGTTCACATCTGTAAGTCATACGGATTTGTAAATCTGTAAATAATGAACAAAATCGCAACGAAAGTTGACACTCTTATGTATAATTTTATATTAATCAACAAGAATTAGTTGTGTTTTTATCACGTTTTTACAGATTTAGAGATCTGTAAGACTTACAGATGTCAACAGAATCGACCCATAAACTTATGCTATTAGTTACAGGCACGTAAAGATATTTATTAATAAGTGTAAATAATTAAAATCGTTATTACGAGTACGTATAAAAATATTTTCTAATTACTCGGCAATTCACTTTGGCTAAACACTAGTAAGTAGAGGGGAAGTCGAAAGAAGTACCTAAATAAGAGTAATTAAATTATCTATATTTTTTAATAAATAGTTTATAGTTTATTGAGAGTTAATTTGTTTAAAACATTTTCTTCTATTTAAAAATTATTTAGATTCTCCCTTTTTCTACTCCATTTAAAATTTCAATCTTGATATTTTAGAACAAAAGTTTTAAAGATTTTATTTTTATATTTCACTGTAGCATACCGTCCTTATATTTATTCCATACATTTGATCATACATTTTGTTATTTGGCATTTATTTACAATTTGCACAATATTTTGTAATTAACAATTCAGCTTTATGTTTTTTAAATAATTACCTTCTTAAAATTGAGTACATTTCTATTTTGACATCATAGTTTATCGATTTTATCTTTACTAAGAGGATTACAAAATAAATGTTTGATTATTTAAATGTTACTTTTACTATTTTGGTTCTTTAATATGTACTTTATGAAACCCATTTGGATGTCATAAAGTACTTCTTAAAAGAACTCAAACCTAATTTCTGTTAGGTTGGTACGTAGTACCTACATTTCTAGACATTTGTCATTTGAAAGTAAATATTATTTAAATTGTAAACAATAACAATGAAACGTCAAAGTTACGAATATCAATCACTGTTACTGTTACCAACAATCAAATAAAAATTAAAGTATTCCTAAAACTGAAATCACGTATATTTGTAAATATTTTTTTGACAAAAGGACCAAAATAGAAAAAATAGTATTAAATACACGTTTCATAAGACATTTCAGCGCACTTGTCCCGTTAGAAAACTCGCGGCAAGCCGTTCGTTTCTAACAAAGACGCGTGCGCTAAAATCATGTCTTATGAAACTTGTATCTTATTGTACTATTAATATATTATCAGGAGTGCACAATAGAACTTTAAATATGATTAAAAGACTTGCGCGCTAATGTATTGCCCAGTGCCCACTGTTGCCAAGTATACGGAGTTCAGATTGTCGGTGGAATGAAACTTCTATATATACGGTGTATATACGCCGGACGACACTAACGCCGCAAGTGGAATTTTTTTGAACTACAAAAAATATACATTTTTCACTCCGCTATCATTGTGACGTCCATAACAAATTTTGCTAAACGATTCTAGGGGCCCCCCTAATGCCAGAAAAAAATTTACAAGGCATTTTAAAGTGACGTCCGTATACCGGACGTCATATGCACAAGGACGTCACTTTGAATGTAGAAAATTACATAGGGGACGCCACAATGGTAGTGGGATGTAAATATATATATATATATATATATATATATATATATATATATATATATATATATATATATATATATATATATATGGGATCACAAATAATTCTTATCAACGTTTATAACACTAAAAAAATTAAAACTATTACTATTTATTTATACTATTACTATATTTTTATATTTACACAATTTTTCATGTTGCATTTTAGCCTTATTTGCTAGTACATCCTCACTTTCCCCAATCTTTTTCTTTCCAACTAATATATTATTAATTTCTTTCACGTAGTGATGTGTTATCAACAAAGTACATTTCTGTATCCGTATTTACTACAATTTCTTTATGAGTTTCACAACTTATGAAGTCAAAATTTACTTCTTCTTTTATATATTTCCTTAAATTATATAATATTTTCTTGTGGCAATTTGCTTTTAAGAAATAAATTGTCATATTCTTTATTTTGCAAAATGCGGTTACGGAGGAGAATGATGGATACTGCAGCCTTCTTATTTCATCGTATTCTACTCTTTCGATAAACTCATGCTGCAGTCCCACTTTCACTGCAAGCAAATCGGACTTGCATTTCGCGCATGTTTTTGTCACCTTTTTAAGGCTTTTTAATATAAACCCTGTGCAATAATTGGATTTTAATATTCCAACCATTTAATAAGTAATATTACTTATTAAATGATTCCAACGTTGGATTCGGTCATATCCATTTGACCAGAGTAGGTATATGTTTCTTCATTGATTGGCGTGGCCTGTGTTGGCTTAGCCGTCGTGTGTTAAGCGCTCTCTTATGTTTGCTGCAGATTGTTCTACTAAAAACACATATGACGATATCGTTACCATACGACTGTAGTGAGCTTGTTGTTTTGTATCTAGGAAGATAAACGTTTTTTTTACAAAATTGAGGCATTCACTTTTTTATGATAAAAGAAATAAGTAGTTTTCATAAATTGTTCTGTTGTGTTTATATATTTAATTTCTACAATTTAATTACGATAACTATTTTTGAATGACTGTCGTTAAACTTTTGGACGTAAGACGTTAATAACCACAAATGCCAAAAACCTATTCTACTAATCATATCGTACTCGTAGAACAAATTTTCGAAAAGCAAATTGAAATTAGAGAAACCGCCGAAGATCTCACTGTAGCGCCCTTTATAATTCCTGATTCCCAAGATCACGAAAATCCTGTTCCACACCCGACCCACATTATAACTTTCCTATCTCCGAACACGGTGCTTGGCAATCATCGCACCGACACTCCAGACGCTGAAGACACTACAAATCTTCCCCGCAGCCCTCATATATCGTAAGAGCACCAACACCGCCATCTATAACGGCACCAGATATGAAAGCCAACAGCTGTGACGTCATCACTAGCTGTCACAATGCGGCCAACAGTGACAACGCCACCAGCTGTGACGACAACAGCCCAACGTCACTATACGCGAAGTCAAGGTCCAACAGCTGAGCAACCTTGGGTCTATCGCGGACACATCTAATGCTCTCTCATGTTAGTGAGTGAGTGGTTTTGTACATGATTTGACAAACGCAAACAAGTGAACCAGCATTGGTCATCAACGGCTCAACCATACATTAGACAATAAAAAGTATGAATTTTTATTGCTATTACTTAGTTCAGTTCACGGTAGAAGATACATACAGGTATTGTAACCCAGCCGATTGCAAGTGGCGATGAGCGTCGCCCGTCCGTAGACAATTGTGCGAGAGAGAAGGATAGTGAAAGACAGAAGAAGGTGTCTATGCATTCCGTTCGCTTACTGTTGCTATCGAGTTTTCCTATATTATTTTCACGATTTCAAGTTCTTGTTTATTATTGGTGTTAACAGTAGCATATATAATAAACTAATAAAAATGGGTAAGAGGTACCCAATTGTAAATACCACGAAAAGATAAAATATTAACATCGAAAGACTATATTTGTGAAAAGCATTTTCAACCTTAGTATATTATTAAGGAAGTAACAACTGAAACGTATTCAGTAAGCATAATTCATATACGTATTTTCAAAATCTGTCTTAAATATTTATACAATTTTTTAAGTATTCACTAGCATACCCAAGGTTATCGCAGGATATTCCCGAATTGCCCAAAATATTTGTCAAAAGACATAAAACAGCGGCGTTCACTATATCGACATGCTTTAATTGACAAAAAAGAGAAATAATTGAACCAGAAACAAGTTAGTTTAATTTAAATTTAAAGTAACATTATTTTATTGTCCAAAAATTTCATTGGCTTGTGATGTAGTAAATAATAATATGGATCTAGAGACAATTGTAGATCAACTTGCTTCTGTACCTAATTTACTTGATTTACAGATAAAATAATTTCTATTTCTGAAATGACTGCTTTAAAATTTGGTGAAAGAAATACAAGATATTGTAAATAAATTACATAATACCGCCGTTTTCTACGGTGGAATTGATATAGCTGAAAGTCCTACAAATTTCAGTCCAATTAAATGTCAGAGATCACTGCCTATAAGTGTGGAGACACGTTAGTTGTCCATATTTGTTGGAAGATTGTATTTCTGAAAGTAGCAACAATAAATCTAATTGTACATTTTGTAAGAAATCTAAAAAAGCAACCGTAAATTTCAAAAACAAACTTAAAATAAATACAGTTTCTAAGAATCGGTTAGTGCGCAGACGATTAGACAGTATGAGACAAGTGCAGAAAAGGCTAAAAATTAAGAATAAAATAATTGATGAACTAAAAGCTGCACGACAAAAAATCAAACAGTTAAATGATTAAGACATATTAAATAAAATTGATCAACTTGAAAATATGTCTACAGCATAAAAATTATTATTAAAATAATATAATATATAATAATATATATAATTATATAAGTATTAATGAATTATTTTTATTCAGTTAACGCGGTAGCGCACGGCATGATAGACACCTTTTTCTGTCTCTCTCGCACACAACTGCCTGCGTTCTGGCGATACACTTGACCGCTACGTCGGAATACTTCTCTTTATTATGTACTGTGGTTCAGTTGTATACACTATGCCTATCTGTAATGTGTATTACAGCTGACTGGAGAGAAAGAAATTCTCACACCTCAACGTTTATATGTATATATGGGTTTGTTTATGAATTCGTATCACTTGTTTATTTGAGCCAATCTAATCACTCTTAAGGTCAACTCTTTGTGTATGTTTATGAATCTCAAATAACTAGAGTTGTATTTCGCTTATATTGTTTTGTATTTAGTCTAATTTAGTTTAGTTCCTTTTGAGAATACAAATTTAAACTTCTTTGGAAGATTAAGTTCGTATCTAAACGGGAGTGTGTTGTGACATGGCGTAATGCATATGTGTATGAACATAGACAAGAGGGGGACAGATGGCTAAATTTAATTTAATTTTAAGTTAGCAGAAATGCATAGCTAGAAGTTTTTTACCGATCCAAGATGAGTTAGTCAGATGAAAACTGTCTCAACGCTAGACACGCTCTGTCGTGTTACGCCCACACGAATAGGTATTCGCATGTAAAACAGTTTGCGAACAGTAGTTAGACGGCAAACTACGTTTATTATACGCACGCTCAGATTATAAGTATTTGTTTATTGTATACTGTATATTCCAAATTCGTTTATTCTAATATACAGAATGTGAGGTAAGTAAGTGTACAACGCTTAACCCATGGTAGAACTGACCCCATAGATAGTAAATCTGGCAATAATTTTTGTTTAACATACTTTCTACAAAAACTGGAGGCATTCAAAGCTGACGAATTCTTATAGTTTAAAATTTTGTATAAAAGTAAAAATCATTGTGTTCTCTGAAAAAATGTTGATTGTCAAGAGTATGCAGACATGCATTTGGTTTATGGCGAGACATTATAAAATAAACGTGCTGCTGCAAGACGGCAGAGAGATATTTCCAAATAGACGTACACCGAACTCGTCAACATCTACGCGAATTTGGAACTTTCCAGCAAAACACTTGGAATCTTGGCAGGAATCCTGATGCCAACGCTGTTGATCGTAATGAAGGAATTTTGGAATTAATTAATGAAAATCCCAATATGTTATTATTATTGGGTTTATGCTAATCTACAAAGTTGAATATGCGTTACTTTTATGTATGCATGTATGTTTTCTACACAATAAAAAATATTTTGTATTATTTTGTACTCATCTATTTTATTTATTTGTTAGTCTAATTACTTATAATCAGTGTTAATAAACATGCAGTTTTTCATTATAAAAATCTGAAATATGCCGCGGCGCCAATGATCTTATATGTCATTTGTGACAGGTGTGACAAGTTTCCAGAGAACACATTGATTTTTAGTTTTTTACAAAATTTTAAACTATGTCGTGATTGGTTAGTTTTAAAGGCCTCCAGTTCTTCTAGAAAGCATGTTAAACAAAATTTATTGTCATATTTACTATCTATGGGGTCAGTTCTACCATGAGTTAAGCGTTGTACACTTACTTACATAGCACCCTGTATATCTCTTTAAATTGCCCGGTGTTGCTATTTTCATTAAAATAAACCCAATAACTGGTGAAGTGGGATCAACAAGGTTCCAGCCGTTTCGCCCAGCAGTTCTGAGTCATTGGCCTGGCACGGAGTAATGCCCTTATCCATATTTTGCCTGCTCCCATTTTCGGTCCAACCTGCCCGCTACACAATTGGTGCTCCCCATCTTTTCGCTATCCATCGGAACGGGCTGTAATAATCTTCCCGTATATCTTCGCTACATTGGCAGTTGCCGGTAGACACGCTGAGAGAATATATTACATGCATATACTGTTAGAGTATAGTTATTTTAGTACATCGGCCCATATATCTGATAAACCGATTGAAATTACAATATCATTTTTATTTCCCTATAAAGGAAAACATATTGTTGTTGACATAAATATAGTACTTTTATAAATGCAAGTATATTATTATTTTTTTGTGCATAATAAATATGAACGGCGCACCATATAGTTATTTTAGTACATCGGCCCATAAATCTGATAAACCGATTGAATTTATATATCCTTTTTAGATTCCCATATAGGAAAACATATTGTTGTTGATATAAATATAATACTTTTTATAAATTGCAAGTATATTATTCTTTTCTTGCATAATGAATATCAACGGCGCACCGTATAGTAATTTTTTCTACAACTGTCAAAAAAAGTTAACGTTTGTGCATTGGTATCAGCATGCGAAATATGTCATTATTTTATCAATAACGTAACCATAACAACGTGTAGTTCAAACACTGCACATTATTTCGTGCACTGGGTGCATTATTTCGTTCATTGGCATATTATTTCGTGCCATGTGCACATTATTTCACGCACACTTGAAAAATCTGTTGGGGCCAGCACAATACCTCTCACCACTTCCGTTTTTGGTTACATAAGTATAGGACGCGAGCTGTTATGTAACTTTACAATTAGTAATTATGTTCATAGATGTCAAATGTCAGAATTTTTCATTCAAAATTTCAAGATTTTGTAAGTTCACGTCACCAGGAGTATGGAATTTATTTGTTGAGGAAAATAAAACGCATGGCATTGTAAAATCACTAAATTTAGAATGAAAAAATGTAATATTTGACATCTATGTACATAATTACTAGCTATCAGTCTGACACGGGCACGGGCCCCCATAGCTGCTAGTCAAGGCCAATAAAGTCACATGACTGCTCGCACCCTATTGTATTTAACATATATTTTATACCTACACTCTAAACCAAAAATTCTACTTTAATTTTAAATTCATTCTATGAAGAAATTTTGTCCTACTCTTCTAATTTTTCCAGGTGTATCCAAATCACTGTCGGGATTGACAGTACTTGTGAAGGGTACATGTAATATAGCTATAATTTTTAATATTTAACTATCCATACAATAAGAAATAATATATGTATGTATTTCCCAGAAAAAAGTCTTCAGTAATGTCTCCGGATTTCTGACACGGACTAGTGTTTCGGACGAGACGCGAGAATCTCGAATCTCGTCTCGTCTCGTCTCGAAATTTCTCGTCTCGCCGAGACGAGAAAGCTTTTTGTACTCACGAGACGAGACGAGACTTACATGTCGAGATTCTCGATTCTCGACAATTATTCCGAGATTTCTCGCCTTTTTTATTTTTAAAAGTACTTTTTTTTTAAATTTTACTGGAACATTTTGAAAATTTATATTTAAAAATTGATCATATTGTTTAATTATAAATTTAAACAGGATCGCGGTAAAATTTGTTAAATAAAAATACCTCCTACATTCCTGATGTTACAGCGATGTGTTCACGGTCATTTACCGACAAAGTGTTACACCCAGTAATGGGTAAAAAGCTTGAAGATATAGTTATTTTATTTCAATAATTTATTATTTATACTTTTTAATAAATAATCTTTAAATATGCAAAAGATACATTTAAAAATTGATGCGTGATAAAACATGGACAAAATCTAATCTAAAATTGCCGTGTGTAATTTGGTCGTATTATAAACGACAAACAAAATTACTTTTTTAAGTGTATAAAATACATTATATAAAATTTTAGTAGAATTTTCTAAAGTAATGTTTGATTCATCGAAAAATATGTAAAATCGATTAGAATTTATTAATTAAATTTGTTAAAGAAGTTAATTTATTTAGTCCTTTATAATATGTACCAGACATATATTATTATTAACTATTTGTTTCATACGCTCTTTTAATTTTCATTATTTTGAATTTTCGCGGCAATGAAACATCTCGGCTTATCAAACGCACCTGCGCAGCACAAAATAACCAAACGCTCCGAACAGCGAGACGGCAACAGCTGGGCGACGGCGTACAGCGTTGTTGGGACAAGTCTTTACGTGTTACGCATTTTGTTTACATCTTAAATATACGACTATTTTTTTGCAGTTTGTTTATTTATATTTGTAAGTATTTTGAAATATATAATATAAACTATTAAAAAGGTAAGGTTATAAAACTGAGTGTAATTTTTCAGAAAAAAAAATTAAGCGAATTCTTGATAGTAATACGAGTACAACGAAAAAGAGATCAAAAACAAAAAATTCGGAAACTTCCAACCAGTTTCCAGTATGCTCAAGCTCATCAAGTTCTTTGGTACATGAGAAATTAAACAATATAAATGATGAACAGATTGTAAATAGTGATGCAGTTGAAGATGATCAAAAAACTTCTAGTGACTTAACAGATGAAAAACAGGGAGCACTTGATGAAAAAAATGAAAACGAAATGAAAACATTTCGAATATATTTTACTGAGATAGTTGAAAATAACGAAAAAAGGGTGTTTGTAAAATATGCAAACAAAAAATTAAAATGAAAGACTCAAATACAACGGGATTAAGTCGACATTTACGCAATAAACATAAAAATAAATTTCAAAATATTTCTAAACAAAAAAATATAGAGGGATATGGAACTTTAGAAAAGTTCCTAAATAAGGTTAGTGTTATCATTTATTGTTATATTTTAGTTATATAAGAATTATATGTGAAATTTATCGATTTGTATTTTTTAATCTCCAATTCGGAATCATGTGTAAAACAATGCTTTTTAAAAGTATGGCATAAATTTTGACCAATATATTAAAAATTCCTAAAATGGCGGACAAATTGGTTCCACTCATCGTCACCAGATCTCACTAGCGTTACATTTTTTAGTTTTATTTGACGTTATATTTGATGGCGCCTATGAGTAAATCCTAAATCGTTTTAAAATCGTATGAAAAATGTATTTTTGTAAAATTAGTTCATCCTGTTTGCAACTTTTCAAAAAACACCTTAAAGAAACAATCTAACGCACAAAAGTCATTGGGCGAAACTCGGGTTATTATACTCATGTGTAGGTATTAGGAGGCAAAATGATAGTTAATTTTTCTATGTTATTATAGTTACAAAAGCTTTTATTGAAGATAAAATGTTGGCGACATTTTACTTACTATGTGCAGTGATAGAAAGAGATAGCTGTTAAATTGAAAAGGTCTTTTGCACTTCATCCGTTGAAATTGTCATTTATCACATTAAAAAATGAATAATTTTTGTTTGCCTTTTATATAAAATGCTTTTTAGAATTTACTCTTAGGCACTATCTACTAACATACATTAAAACTAGACGCAACACTAGCAACATCTGTTGACGACTAGTGAAAACAGTTCGTCTGCCATTTTAGAAATTATTAAAACACATGATTTATAAGGTTACACTTTTAAAAAATCTGATGTGACCAATACAATACTTCCCGTTTAATTTAATTTTTATTCATATAAATACTTATATTTAAATTGAATATAAATACCGGGTTAGATCCCGATCGACGCCAAATATTTCGAATTTTAAATGGCACAAAAATGACCCCTGTGGTGCACTCTTTACGCCAGCAATAAGTGCTCGTGAGGTGACACCTGATGAACGCCCGCACGGTACAAATATGTCATCATCGTTACCGCAATCTGTGTACAAAGCAGATTGGCAGACCCAGCAATCGGTAATATGCCGTGATGATATATTTATTTTATTTATTTATATACTGGCGTGGAGAGTGCACCACAACGGTTAATTTTGTGCCATTTCAAATTCTAAAATATTTTGCGTTGGTCAGAATCGAACCTGTTCCCAAGAATCGCGTGAAGTGACGCCTGGTACTTAAATTTATAATTGTTTTTTTCGACTGTTACTTTTGCTATAAAATTATTGTAGTTAGGTTAGGTAGAGATATCGATTTATTAAATTTAATTCTAATTGTTCTATTGATATTATTTACTTATATAATTGCTAATATTTCACAGGAAAAACTTGTCGCAAATGAAGAAATGGAAGATGCATTGGTAAAATGGGCCGTATGCAAATATTTGCCATTCAACTTTTTTGATGATGAAGAAACAAGAAATTTATTCAAGTTAATCAATCCAAATATTACAATACCCAAAAAGGATGCCGTGCGTGATAAAATTTTGATTAAATTTAAAGAAATGCAACAGAATATAAGAAAATATTTAAGTACAATTACATCAAAATTTTCATTTACTGTTGATGGCTGGACTTCTGTCAACAACAAATCTTTTTATGGTATAACTATACATTTCATCGACGAAGAATTTCATTTACTATCTTTAGTTTTGGATTTCGTACCGTCTCACGGTAAACACAGTGGAAAAGCAATTGCTGATTTATTTTTTAAAACAGTGCAATTTTATGGAATTGAAAATAAAATACAAGGCATTACCGTAGATAATGCTTCTGCAAATAACTCTTTTTTGTCGAAGCTTGAACTAATTTTAAATGAACATAACATAGAATTTAACAGCTGTACGCAACACTAAATGTTTTGCACATGTATTTAAATTTAGGAGTGCAAGATGCGTTAAAGATTTTAAAATTTGAGCCAAACACCAGTAACTCTGATTTAAGTGGTAGTGATAGCGATTACACTGATAGGAGGAGCACGAAAATTTGACAAGTATTAGTAAATTAAGATATATTTAAAAAAAAATTAAAAAATCCGAACAGCTGGACTTGAAATTGCAGAGTGCCTGCCATTCCACAAATTGTAAACATCTGAAACCTATGCTAGATGTGCCAACAAGATGGCATTCAACAAGCGATATGCTTGAAAGAGCTTTGTCAATGAAATCTGCTCTTATCACTTTATGTGCTAACAACGCTTTATTAAAATATAATATAAGCAATGACGAATGGATGCTTTTAAATCTACTCTAAATTTTTGAAGCAAGTTAAAAGTATTTCTCTAGTATTAGGGGGAGATAAATATGTTACATTACCCACTGTAGTAGTAGCTTTCAATATACTACTGGATAAAATAGATACCCTAATAGCTCGATGTGGTTTAAATGAAACAGAGGCAGGCAAAATTTTTCAAAATGCATTACATGTACAAAAGCAAAATTATTAAAACATTACCATAAAACTAATTGGATATATTGCGCAGTTTTAATTCTGGATCCACGGCATAAAACCGAAACATTTTCCATTACTACTTGGGGTAGGGAAATGATGGATTATTCAATTTTGACATTTAAAGAAATATTTAAAACAAAATATTTTATTATGCCAGATGATTTAAACATATTAAGCGACAGCAGTGACAAATCCAGTTCGGATGATGTTATTAATATTAATGTTCTATACGAAGAAACAGTTGTCACATCTAACAACGACACAAAAGAATTAGACGAATATATAGCTACAAAACGATTAGATAAAGGAGAGGATTTTTTAAGTACACCAGCTACTTTTGTACCGTCGGAAAGATTATTTTCGCAAGCTGGTCTACTGTTACGAAAACACAGAAATCGGCTTAATGAAGATTCTGCAAGGAGCATTTTGTGTTTAACGTCATGGTTAACAGCAAACTTTTTAACTGGATAAAGTAACAATTTCCACCTCCAAAAGTTAAATTTTAAACTCGATTTAAATAAATAAAAGCAGTTCGAATTTTTGTCTAACGTCGCTTTTCTTTATTTCATTTAAATGAAACAAAATTTACGTATTGGTGGTGCAAATTGCCTAGCTGGTAGTATGAACACTTTTAATAGTGATTAGCGAGCGGTTGACTAGCATTGTTTCATCTCTCTCAACTCTGCTTATGTATTATTTTAGAGAAATATACTTCAAATAAAAGATGCGTACAATTAATTTTTCTACAAATGTTATTTGAAGTATTTTTCTGTGAACTAATCCATAAACACTTAACAGAAATAAAACAATGCTAATCAACTGCTCGCTAATCACCCTTACTTAATCTGTGTTCAAACTAATAATTAGCATAATTTTTATATTATACATTTTATTACTTAGTCTAAAATAAGTTTTGTTAATCTGTTGCTTATTTGTAACTGTTCATGAATAAGAACATTATTTTATTCAGAGCTGGGCAAAGTACCAAATAAAAATACTCGAGTAACGAGTAAAAGTATTCAATGCTCAAATGTACTTTTAAAGTAAAGTACTAGTACTTTGATCATTTTTTGGGAAAAGTACAGAGTACTTTTTAATTACTTTAAAGTACTTTGTAAAGTACTTCTAAACATAATATAAAAATTATGGTACAAATCGCTTCTAAATTGTTTTTAAGAGACAGTTATATATAAAAATATAATTGTAAAAATATGGATAATTCATATAAAATTAAATATTTTAAAATAGAATACCAATTTTTAGCATTTTACTTACTAATAAATATTTAAAGGAATATCGTTAATTTGTTTTCACTTTAAAAGACTTAATTATTTAAATGTAAAACGTATATGATCTTCTAAATATCAAGCAATAATAGCTATTTGTTTGTGCAGTAAGAAAAATACTTTTCCTATACTGCACACAAGATTTTTTCTATTACCTATTATTATTTATTATTATTATTATTATTATATTACTATTATCTAAGATGTATTTTTCAAATAAAAAAATTAAATTTGACATTTTTTCGTTATCTGTCAGTTTGATGTTTTGAAAAGTTTAAGGAATCGTAGCTATCGTATTCGTAACCAGAATACTGATAAGAAAATAAATAAAGTAATCTTGATTATTTATATTTCCGCACTTGTGTGGAAATTTACTACATTACTCAAATCAAACGATTATGGAAATCAAAGATATTTCCGAACGATAGCAGAAAGATATACAAACTTAATTTTTTTTGCATTTGGTAATAGAATGTTTATGACGAACCTATAAAGATCTATGGAACACAGATTTGATCTTTTATGAACGATTAATTGGTATAAGACTAATCGTATTGCGTGTACGAATAGTATATTCGACTGCAGACTTCAGCCACGCAGTTGAAAACAAACGTGCACAAGCATGTTCGTTGTTCTCGTAGACGTAAAATAATACTTTAAAATATTAATTTCAAGTACTCTAAGTATTCAAATATACTTACGAGTATTTATATGTACTCGGAGTACATATCGTTTACTCTGAGTACTTTTTAGAGTATTGAGTACGAGTATTTAGATGAAACACCGCAAATACAAGTAAAAGTAACAGATTTTAAAATGTACTCGAGTGCGAGTACAGAGTACAAAACTTGGACTTTAAACAGTACTTTCGAGTAAATGTACTCGAGTACGCCCAGCTCTGATTTTATTATTATCGTAGTGTTATATCAAATTATACTTTGTAATTTGTACTATTGGTATAAAATTGATAATGAAGAAAATAACTATTTGTCTCAATTTTTTTAATCAACCTGTATTTTATTTATACAGAGTGTTATAAAAGGGTAAAAAAATTGAGGGTATATACATTTTGATGTGCTGATTCTCAATCAAAAACAATTTTTCCAAAATATTGGGAAAATTATTTACTTTTCATTGAATTCTTTTTTCTGCGCCACTGTCAACATGAAAGTTTTATTAAAAATAATGACTTGTCTAATCACGTAACAGATGTTGACTAGGAAATAAATACGAATTAATTTCTTCTATTCAAAATCTATTATGTAAAGAGATAATTCATTATTTTTCATGTCGGCAATGGTACGCAAAAGAAAAATTAAATGAAAAATAAATAATTTTCCGAATTTTGAAAAATTTATTTTTGATTGAGAATCAGCACAGTGAAATGTATATACCCTAAATTTTTTTACCCTTTTTTAACATCCTGTATGTCTTTACGGTTATATACAGGGTGACACTGAAAAACGAGCCACTCAAAATAACTATTTTATTATCTCAACTGTTTTCACAGCTTGCCTGATATCATCGCCTTAGCAAATTAATTATGCATCATTTTCTCTTAGGTTTTTGTAATTTATTTCTTCAATAAAAATGTACTTCAAGCCTATCATTCAATTCGTAACTTTACATACATTCCAAATATATAAAAATATATAAGGTGTTCCATTTAAACTGTGAAAGTTAATATCACTTCCGGTCAAGCCTAGTTTACAAATATTTAAAGAATTAAAAAACAAATAAAAAAAATATTTTGAGTGGTCCGTTTGTCAGTATCAGCCTTATATATATATATATATATATATATATATATATATATATATATATATATATATATATATATATATATATATATATATTGCAGCAAATTATTACAAAAACAATTGCTATTATAGTGTTCTATTTGATATACTAAATAATTCAAATTTACAGATAGCAGTTTTTGTTTTTCATAAAAAGCCTACTGAAAAATAACTATAAAAATAAAATTATTTTAATTGATTTTTACCTTCCGTCACCTCTAGGTAAGGAAGGTATTGTCTTTGGTCAAAAAATTCGGTGGTTAGTTTTCATTGAATAAGCACGTTTTAGGGTCTTTACAATACGATTTTACTATTTTTACGATGATGTCTGTATGTGTGTGTGTGTGTGTGCGTGTGTGTATGTGTGTGTGTGTATCCCCGCCGTTTCGGACACGATATCTCCAATACTAGAATTCCAAAAATTACAATTCTTGCGTATTCCTCTTCCTTACAACCATATGCAGATCTGTTTAGATTTTGGTTATAATTGGTCAACCGGAAGTACCCTCATTTGAAGATTTTAATAGTTTTTCTTGGCAAACTCAGTTAAATGTTATTATAACTTAAAGAATATATTATTATCTATACGATTTGATTGCATTTTATATTTGTTATTCAACAGATATGAGTTAAAGAAGAATAAAGATAATAAATTTGATATAAATTTCATTATTCAGCCAGCTATGCTAACTTAACCATGGAAACTGCTAATATATTCAGGTAATTCAAATTGACAGATGTCAGTATCAATAAAATGTAAATCAATGAAAGAAAAAGGGAAGTAACTCTAGTGTTAGAAGTTTCTAGATATGAGAGACGATTACATTGGTTTGAACATGTTATGAGGAGAGATGAATATATTAATAGAAGGTGAAAGAAACATAGGAATACCAAATATAAGATGAAAAGACTGTATTGCAGAAGACTTGAGAGAAAAGGAACTGAATGAGGACGACACGGTAAACAAAAATGAGTGGAAGAAGAAAATAAAAAATAGCGACCCCCTAACGAATGGGAAAAACTAAAGAAGAAGATGTCAGTGTCTAGTGCAATTTGCATAGTTTGTTTATGAAATAACTTTACTGGGAATATAGGATCTTTTGCAAGAAAATTTATGTATAGGGCGCGTGTAGTGACATCACTTTGCTGACTTTGGTAAGCAGATATGGGACCCGTGTCAAAATGACAGCAATTAATTATGTCCATAACTGACAAGTGTTATAATTTTTCATTCAAAATATCATAATTTCTTATTATTATTTTTTTATTATCAGGAGTATGGAATTCAGTTGCCGAGAAAGGGAATCACATAATACCAAAAATTTAGAATCTTTAGTAAGAAAATTTATGTATGGATTTTGTACATAATACACAGGATTGACGGAAGGTATTGTGCTGGCCACATCAGATTTTTTTTCAATATTTTTGTCATGTAAGGACATAAAATTGTTACTTGGTTGAATTTAGAAAAAAATACCGTATCGAATGCGCCTAAAATATGTACATCCCATTAAAAAATATATAACTTTGTTGTAAATTGAGAACCATTGGTTTAAAAAAATATTTTTTCTAATTAGATGTCCCCCTTGGTCCTCAATAAGATTGCTTATTGTATCACACTACGGAAAAAAATATTCAAGAAAAATATTTTAACGAATATGGCCGCAGAATTAATCCATTCGCAGATATAGTTTTTAAATTAGCAAGACAAGCAAGAGATGCCAAACGAAAAAGCCTTCAGAATGTGTAGATAAAAGAAAAGATAGTTCCCAAGCTTTGTCTCTGAAGGATATTCAATTTATGGCTAATTCATGGAATGAAGGGCATTCCGAGGATCTACAATGAATTTTTTTCATATATGTGCATTTGAATTAGCATAGAGAGGTAATGAAGTTCTCAACTGTAAAAAAAAGTTACTTCAAGGATGAAATAGACAATGAGAGAAAGTGGACTGGTAGAATTGAATATAATCAAGTTTTCTCTGAGACGCTTTTCCCCCTCTGTGGTGTCTGGTTCTCGGGCGCCTTTCTGAAACTGACTTGCGGGGGAATAGGAGGTGCGGATAGCTAGTCGTAGGTCCAGGGTCCAGGGAAAGGAACACAATCACGAGATGTGTCTATATTATTTATAACTAGGTTTATTGATGTGTTATTTACAATGTGAAAATGAAAAGAAAAATAGAAAGACTGGAAAAGCTGCCCGGAGGCATTTACTGTATGTACTCTTTGATTTATCCTGACTCTATGAATACCAATATTTACTGAATTTATATTTATTGTACTGACTGAGACGCTATGATAGCAAAACAAAACTGCATTTACATTTACTGTACTGACTGAGACGCTATGATAGCAAAACAACTGCATTTACATTTACTGTACTGACTGAGACGCTAAGCAGAACAAAACTGAATTTACGTTTACTGTACAGACTGAAACGCTATATATTCTATAGCCAAGCAAAACTGAATTTAATTCCGCGTCTTTCGACTCTGTCGAATTTCTCGCAGACTCACCACCCGTTGTCTATGGACGTAAAGTCTACAGGGAACTGTAGACTTAGCTGAGTCGACAGGGAACTGTGGACTCTTTCTCAGGCTTCTATGTTGCACCGGGAACGGCTGCTGCATAGAGTGACTTCTAGGCTGAGCCGGGAACGGCTGCTGCATAGAATGATCTTCTAAGCCTGGTGGCGTAGTATTTATACCCAGCTCGAGCCGAGTTTGGTTTGAACGCGCGCGTTTATGGTGTGGGAACTTTGCCGGTGTTCTGATTGGTCTAAAGGCGGGGTCTCATGGCGATTCTGATTGGCTGAGGGCCAGTGTTTGAAAACTATTTTTTGTGACTTTATCATGTTACGAAATAGTATATTGTATAACTAGTGCTGAAAGTTGGATATTTCATACGAGTGTGAAGTTTGAGCCACGAGCCGAAGGCGAGTGGTTCAATCACACGAGTGTGAAATACACTTTCAGCACGTGTTGTACACGATACTTTTCCGACGACCACAATTTGTTGAATTGATATAAAATTTACATAAAAATATTAAAACAGATTATGTTAACATCATTGCTATCAGAATTCACCAAAAATTATGTTAAAATCTGTTAAATCAGGGTCCACCCTTCTTAATCCGTGTAAGTTCAGCAAATTATCTGCAACTGTCAAACTTTTAAATACAAATTTTTAGGTTAGTTTGCTAAGTTATCGCAGCGTGTGATAAAATCATATCACACAGTTGCGGACGCATCTGATTGGCTAACGTGCTTTCATATCACACAGCATTGCTACTGATGTGCAATGACCAACTTTCAGTAATAGTTTAGCGTGTGAATTTATGTACTTTTCGTAGTGGTCGTCGGAAAATATAATTTTCCAGCTTTTCTACGTTTAACAAGATCAGGTATAATATACAAAATAATAACATTAACAAAATAAATACATTTTATTTTCCGTAGTTCGTATTTTCACCGACGCAGCGCTAGTGGTGATCAGCTGGCTTCGTAGTTGTCAAATGGTTTTCTGTGGTGGATTTCTCTGAGCCCTGGGGGTGGATTTGTGGCGGTGATGTTCTCAGCGTCCATTAGAGGGGTGCATACGGCCTGTGGATTATGGTAACATCGCTCGGCAGACGGCGATGCTCCCCACGTGTGACTGGTAGGTTCTAAACATGTGTTGGCGGAACAAAATACATTTTTCCGCCCGGTTTCTTAGACACCCTCGTGATGCCTGGTGCATGGCCCCTCTCTGACCCGCTGTACGGCCCTCGGAATGATTATAAGGCCGTGGATCGCTGAGGACATCGTGACCTGCAGATCGCTTGGCTGTGACAACTGGCTGGCGACCTTGCCATGAGACATGAACCGCAAACGTGGAGGCCCATAGTGAGACGAAAAATTGTGACTTCGTCACAAACAGCACAAGGGGGATCGCAGGCCTTGACAAATAGCAAGTGGTTAATCAGAAATGAAGAAAATCCTAATCTTTGCCCTGTTCGTTTGTTCAAATTGCTAATGGAAAAACGCTGTACTACAATTAAAAGTGATAGATTTTTTTTATGTAGCAACCCTAACTCGAAAAATGGAAGATGGTATAAAGATACGCAAGTATACGCTATCAAAATGGACACGAGCATCACCAGAGAAGATTGGATTTGAAACGAAGCGCTTAAAAATTACGAACCACTCTCATCGCGCTTCGGCGGTTTCGTCATTAGCAAAACAAGGCATTGGTGAACAACAACTAATCAAAATTGCAGGTCATTTACATACTTATTCCATCAGACCTTATCTTCAAATCGATTCTGAACATCATTTCAATTTAATTCATAGTTTAAGAGGAGTTGAAATCACTTCACCTGCATCTGTGCATCTACTTCTGTAACTAACAGGGATCATAATCCGTCTAATGGATATTATTATAATTAATATTAATAATTACGAGGGTCGTTCAATAAGTCCTTAGAAAAACAAATTTTTTTGGGTAATTTTGTTTTTATTTTTCAACATAATCTCCTTTTAGCTCTATACACTTTTCTAAACGTTTCTTTAACTTTTTTAAGCCGTCCAAAAAGTAGGATTTCGGAAGATCTTCAAAATAAGCATCTGTTTGAGCGATGACCTCCTCGTTCGATGTAAACCGTTGTCCACCGAGCCATTTTTTTAAGTTTGGAAATAAAAAAAAATCACTAGGACCTAAGTCTGGTGAATACAGTGGATATTGTAGTAATTCAAATTATAGTTCCTTAATTTTGGCCATCGAAACAGCGCAGGTGTGCACCCGTGCATTGTCTTGATGGAAGAGGATTTTTTTTCTTTTTCAAATGAGGACGTTTTTTCTTGATTTCTGATAATAACGCATAATATTCTCCAGTTATTGTTTTTCCTTTTTCCAAGTAATCGATGAAGATGATTTGGCGTGCATCCCAAAAAACCGTGGCCATAATCTTGCCTGCCGATTTGACCGTTTTCGCTTTTTTCGGAGCTCGTTCGCTTTCAAAAACCCACTGTTTAGACTGTTCCTTGGTTTCTGGCGTGTAGTGGTGTATCAATGTTTCGTCTACTGTTACGTATCGACGCAAAAACTCATCAGGATTGCGACGTAAAAGCGCTAAAACAGCCTCAGAGTCGACCACACGATTGCGTTTATTCTCCATTTATTTGTAAGAAATGTGATATTATATTATACAGGAATATTAAATAATCACACTATGAATCTATAAAGGTAATAAAAATTCATTTATTTAAGAGATACACAATTATTATTATGACACAGATTTGGAGGTTATGTATAGCATATGATATAGGTTGTTATTATCACAGCAAATTTAATAACTGTGGTTATTATTTACATAATAAGTATATATTTTAAACTTACCTTTTAAAAAATTAAATGTTTGTGCTTAATATTGGTCATTTTTATGTGTTTTCAATATTGCCAGTCATCGTACTCAGTATCTCAAGAAAATATACAAATAAATAAAATAAAAGTATTACTTACACTTTAAATAAATATTAGAAGTATATTTAAATGTGTTTTGCATTAAAATAAAGCAAGTAGCTACGAAAATACATAATAATTTGCGCAACAACAACGAATATGACAGTGGCCCTCTAATGGCGGACGAAACGCGACCACGTCATGGCCATACCCTGAGTATATAGGTATCCTATTGAAAAGTAGGGTACCTTTATACTCAGGGTATGGCCATGACGTGCTCGCGTTTCGTCCGCCATTAGAGGGCCACTGTCATATTCGCTGTTGTTGCGCAAATTATTATGTATTTTCGTGGCTACTTGTTTTATTTTAATGCAAAACACATTTAAATATACTTCTAATATTTATTTAAAGTGTAAGTAATACTGTTACTTTATTTATATGTGTATTTTCTTGAGATACTGACTACGATGACTGGCAAAATTGAAAACACATAAAAATTACCAATATTAAGCACAAACATTTAAATTTTTAAAAGGTAAGTTTAAAATATATACTTATTATGTAAATAATAACCACAGTTATTAAATTTGATGTGATAATAACAACCTATATCCTATGCGCTACATAACCTCTAAATCTATGTTATAATAATAATTGTGTATCTTTTAAATAAATGAATTTTTATTACCTTTTTAGATTCATAGTGTGATTATTTAATATTCCTGTATAATATAATATCACATTTCTCACAAATAAATAGGGAAATGAATTATCAATATATTTGACATTGGCTCGCTTATGGCGGCGATCTTGCCTCATGGCCATACCCTGTATATAAAGGTACCCTATTGAAAATAAGATCGCAGCGCCAAAACGGCTTTAAAAGAATCTAACGTTGATAATTAAATTAGCATATCATAATTTATTTTATACTTAAATGTGTATTATTAAAAAGTACTGTTTTTAAAAGTAAATAATATAAATATAATGTATCAGATTTATGTTTATATATAACCTAACCAAGTAACCAAACTAATGTCACATAACATAACATTATACTCCGGAAAATAGCACCAGATGTCATATGCTAATTTACAATCCCCATATTATAAATAATACAAATCAATAACTAACGAAATCAACGTAAATAATATTCTTTATTTTTTTGTTATTTTAGAATACAAGGTTATTACGAGTATTATAGTAGGATTACTTATTTATATGAAAAAAACAATTTTCAAATCGACAAACAATTCTAGGTTAGCATGTTGTTCAGTATTCGTAGTGACATTATCTGAACAGTCAATTTGTTTACAGTGGTGGTCGAGGTGTTGGTGTTGATGTTGGTACTAGTATTTGATTTCACGCCAGCCACTAAACAAGAATTCTTTCGCAATTTTATGACAGATAGAAATATTGAAATAAACAAATCGGTATTGTATACAAATAAGAATATCGCGTTACCTAGTTACAGCGTTTGCAAGCAAATAGATTAATATTTCTAATAAAAATCACAATGATAGGACAAAAATCGACAAAATCTTTAATAAAATAATATATCGGTCGGACATTATCCGTTGAACGTACCACGGGCGTTAAACGGACAATAATGCCTTCGGTCAACGTACACCCCTCGGGCCCGAGGCCCTCGGAAAGCACACTGTTGACCTCAGGCGTTATTGTCCTTATAACACCCTTGATACGTTAATTACTATACCGATAGGGTTTCCAAGGCAATAAGTTTTGTTTACAAATTACTGATCAGTAAGTGATGTGGTACTGATCAGTAAGTGATGTGACTGATCGGTAAGTGATGTGACTACCTACCGATCTGGAGGCGGTGAAAATTACATAAATAAAAAATAAATGTACAATTTTTAAAGCTTTAACGATAACAAAACAACGATCATAGCTTACTTAAAAATGACAACTATTTTTTTTTAAATGTCAAAATAATTTTTAAATAATTCTAAATTTTAATTTGTTATTATTGGGATGATTGTGCAAAAAATATAATAAGCATTGCGGGCATTAATGCTTCTTACCGGTTTCGGATGTATTGGAGATCGAGACGAAGTCGAGATCTCCAAACTAATCCTCAACCGGTAAGGTGCACTTACTGCCCTTAATACTTAAATAACTATTTGTTATCCCAGGTTTTCATGCATACGATGGTACATATCTAAATACAAAGCTATTTAAATAGTGTCTGCATAGTCACCGCAAGAGGCGCCAAAATTTTACAATCGAAATCCCCTATAAACTTGGCCAAATCTTTTCTGCTGACCACAGTATGATCCTAGCACGTCAACTTCTCTTGATTTTGATTTAACAGCATTATCAGTTAGAGATTTGCAAGGTCTAATTAAATCACTAAGAAATAAATTATTACCAGCTTTAGAAAAATTTCGAAATGTTGATAAAATCTGTTAATATCTGCTCAGACAAAGTTACTAATTTTAAGAAATCTCTCCGAATATCCTCAGATATTTACGTTTAGATTACCTTCTTGTTCTACCCGTAACTCTGTTATTTTCTCTCTCGAAACATTTAAAGCAAACTCTGCAATGATGTCGCTAATTCATAGTTTATCATTTACCTACGTATAATGATTTGTCTCGGATGTCCAAAAGTCAAGATATATTTTGCTGTTCATTGCACAGTTTTAAATTGTTCTTTAAAACTAATTCTATAATGCAAAGTACTTGATTTCATGTGTGATTTGTTAAGTGTATATGTATTTCATATTATTTGTTGTTTTCTTGCAACAAGTTAGGTTATGTTGCACTGTCACTTTAGTAATTTTATTTTTTATTGTCCTTGACTTTTCTTAATAGTTATTTAATTATTAAGGGCAGTAAGTGCACCTTACCGGTTAAGGATTAGTTTGGAGAACGAGACGAAGTGATCATTCAGATCTAGAAAATGCGTGGAATATGGGATGTTCCTCATTTATACCACAAAAATCCAGAGGGAGGTACGTAAGTACCTTCAAAATCTTCCAAGCGTGGTGCAGTGAGATGAAATATGAAAATATTACAAAAAAGGTATTGTTAGCCTATTTTGTACGAAGAAGTGAGAAACTTAAATTTATGGGCTGAGTTGAATTCCGCTACCCTTCTAATTTTCAATTACAAAATGTTAATTTGAATATTTCAGAACCAAATTCTTACATTATTGCAAGATATTTAAGTATGAGTATTAAAAAAATATTGAAAAATTTAAAAGATTTTTTTATTGGGAAATTAAATGAAATATGAGAAGTCGATTTATATTAAAATGCCATAATTTAAAACAAAAAGTAATAAAACGATTTGTTTTAGTTACGTTTAAAATTATCAGCAAAAAATTAAAATGTAAGAAAATATTACAGGCCAGGCCAGTAAATCATTAATGTCTTCCACTTTATAATTTGAGAATTTTTTTGTTATAGACGTTTTGTAAATATATTTAGAGTAACAACCATTTTTCCTATATTTCAATATATACTTATATCACCTGGATGAACTCATTTTTGATACAATAAATTAAATTTTCTGTTCATGTAAAATTTATTGGTTTATTTCGTTATTAGTGCTCTTCTTTTTAAATTTAATATTAATTTTATACTCAAATGATTTGAAATATGATATTTCATCTTATTTTAAGCATGAAGTCTCTTCTGACGGTTTTTTTTTTATTTAAATATGATTTTACAAGCATTTAATTAGTGTATATATTTTTTAAAATTTTCAAATATGTGTATGCTTCAAATTTAAAAATAAAATATATATTAATTTCAAGTAATATGTTCGTAAAATAATATTTTCGTGTTTTATCCATATACAATTCATATTAAATTGGAACAAATATGGCGGCCAGAATCGTATGTCATCACTCTTTGTTGTAGGCACTCTACATAGAACTCTTTCATCGCCATCTCTTGATAGGAAAAAGAACTAAAAGGTTTTTAAATTTTAGTTGCTCATAAATATATATTCAAAATTTTTGGCATAATGTATTTTTTTAATCATGTAAAATATCTTATATTAAGGTACAGGATGAAAAAATGAGAACAATATATGTATTTTTTTTTTTTGCTATTTTTTATTAATTGTACACATTCATCTTACGTAATCTTCCATATTCAAAATATCCAGCTACTTGTTGAAGCGCTCCAAATCCTCCGGATTAGGAGAACCATGGTTATTATGTACACCTTCAGAAGGAAACAAAAGTTAATGATAATTTAATTCATCATCAGCATACGACATAAAGCGTACATTTTTATATAACACCTTTCAATAAACATGCTCTGTAAACATGGAGATTTCAACTAAAGAAAGTTGCTGTTTTTCTGTTTATTACAAAGTGTTGGATAATAATTATTAAAAATGTGTTTACTCGCCAGTAGCCCGGTATCCCACGATGCAACACTTTATTATTATTACTATATGTACTAAAAATACAAAAAAGCAACAAACTACACAACAAAATAATAAAGATAAAAAACCAAAGCACAACTGAAATACTCAATGCAAACACGAGGTTAGCTGTCTGTAACGAGCACAGACTATCTATACTATCAGACTTGCAACTCTATAATAAATATAAAAACGCGGTTCGCAGCACCTCTGGTTGTTCAGGGATGAACTAAACTAAAATGCGCGAAAATGGAATGCTATGCTAGATTCAAATAATTCAAATTTAAAATTCTGTCATTCTGTAACACAATGTTTAATTTTTATATATCAATAACACTTTTCACAAGTGAAATTTTAAAATAGTTTTGTCAGGTATTTTTATTATAGAAAAATTATCGACAGATAAAAATTAAACTTTTGTGTTACAGAATATATTAATACTTAAATATAGAAAATCTGAAAATAATAAATAAAAAATCTGATGTGGCCAGCACAATACCTTCCGTCAATCCTGTGTATTTACAAATTCCATACATAAATTTTCTTGCAAAAGATTCTAAATTTTTGGTATTATGTGATTCCCTTTCTCGGCAACTGAATTCCATATTCCTGATAACAAACAAACCACATGAAATAAGAAAATTATGAAATTTTGATTGAAAAATTATAACACTTGTCAGTTATGGACATAATTAATTGCTGTCATTTTAACACGGGTCAAAGTCATGTTACTGCACGCGCCCCATACATAAATTTTCTTGCAAAAGATCCTATATTTCCAGTAAAGTTATTTCATTAACAAACTATACAAATTGCACTTGACACTGACATCTTCTTCTTCTTCTTTAGTTTTTCCCATTCGTTAGGGGGTCGCTATTTTTTATTTTCTTCTTCCACTCATTTTTGTTTAGCGTGTCATCCTCATTCAGTTCCTTTTCCTTCAAGTCTTCTACAATACAGTCTTTTCATCTTATATATGGTCTTCCTATGTTTCTTCCACCTTCTATTAATATATTCATCTTTCCTCATGACATGTTCAAACCAATGTAATCGTCTCTCATATATCTAGAAACTTCTAACCCTTATTCTTTCATTGATTTACATTTTATTGATACTGACATCTGTCAATTTGAATTACCTGCAGTTTCCATGGTTAAGTTAGCATAGCAGGCTGAATTATGAAATTTATATAAAATTTATTATCATTATTATTCTTTAACTCTATATCTGTTGAATATCAAATATAAAATGCAATCAAATCGTATAGATAATAATATATTCTTTAAGTTATAATAACATTTAACTGAGTTTTTCAAGAAAAACTGTTAAAATCTTCAAATGAGGGTACTTCCGGTTGACCAATTATAACCAAAATCTAATCAAACCTGCATATGGTTGTAAGGAAGAGGAATACGCAAGAATTGTAATTTTTGGAATTCTAGTATTGGAGATATCGTCCACGAAACGGCGGTCACATACACACACACACACACACACACACACACACACACACACACACACACATACACACACACACACACACACACGCACATACGAACACACACACACACACATACAGACATCATCGTAAAAATAGTAAAATCGTATTGTAAAGACCCTAAAACGTGCTTATTCAATGAAAACTCACCACCGAATTTTTTGACCAAAGACAATACCTTCCTTACCTAGAGGTGACGGAAGGTAAAAAAACATTATTTTTCTAATTCTATGCTTTAATACGAGTATACTCGTACTTATTAAATATGTGTCATCCGTACTCCGTACTTGAATGACAGGCATTATGATGCAAATTTTTATTTCGATACAGATTATCATTATGATACAGATTTAGTTATCATTTCGATACAGATAATCATTATGATACAGAATTTGTTATCATTTCGTCACAGACTATCATTATGGTACAATAGATTTTATAAACAATTCATTAGTTTAGAAAAACTAATGTATGCAACTCCACGTTAATGAACTTAATACACGAGCATGGCTCGTATCGCAAACTTCATGCTGATGTATAGCTATCATTATAATATATTTATAAATACATATTTCATACGTAAATAATATTTCATGCGACGAGCATAATATATTATTTACGTGTATAAATATTTTCTTAAAAATATATCAACTGTGTTATTTACAACGGTATCGTTATTTTGCAATCGTCTGTTGGTCAATTTTACAAAATGATTTAATAATAATAAACATAATAATTTGGTAACTTTTTGGGCTACATCTTTTCGGTGATGGGCGCAGAAATGTTGAGAGATATAGGAACGGGAAATATGAGGCAGTAGAGTAAGTTTATTGGAAAAAAAATATCTGTACAATTTGTTACTAATTTCACAAAATTATTTGAAAGGTATTTCAAATAATGTATGTTGCCTTCGCCATAATCACGTAAAACTGTTAAATTATGACTATCCGGTTATTGTGTTGACACAAAAGATCTGCTCACTGACATTCATAATTTAACAGTTTTTTTACTAAATATCCAGCAACATTACGCAGTTTTATTTATGTCAACATTTGGCAAACATGAAGTATCAACGGACGATGGAATCGATGGCGTACTGGTAATATGGGAAGTTGACGGAATAGGGTTTAAATTATTTAAAAGAGGAGTGAGATTGGAAACAGTCCACACTGTCGAAAACCGTACCGTCGAAAAGCCATACCGTCGAATAGCCACACTGTCGAAATGTCATAGTGTCGACACTTACCCCCTCCACAATGTCCGTAGCGTCGAAACCTTAAATGTCCACACTGTCGAAATGTCATAGTGTCGACACTTACCCCCTCCACAATGTTCATAGTGTCGACACTACTTGAATGTCCATAGCGTCGACATTGGAATGTTCGTAGCGTCGACACGTACCCCCTCCACATTGTTGGTAGTGTAGACCAGATGAATGTTTACAGTACGAATGAGCCGGCCACAAGCAGTACAATGTTCTAAACAAGTTTCACGTTGTTTTCTTGTATTACATATTAACATCTAAATTATGAATTAAAAATTTTGAATGCGCAAATACTATTAAATATTACATATTTTACTTGTAAATAAAATGAAGCAAAACAATAAAATATTAAATCCACATACTTAAATAGAATGGGGGGTCCTACACTATTTTTATAAGAAACTTCATCATATGACAGTGGACCGCAAATGGTTGACGAAACGCGAGCCACGTCATGGCCATACCCTGAGTATATAGGTACCCTACCGGATACGGCTCTACTGGTTTACTGAGGAACAATGATTGTTTGGGATAAGGAAACATATTTAATGCAAATTTTGGTTATTTATATAAATAACTGTATTATTTTTATACCTTCTACTGTACTTTAAAATTTATAATAATAAAAATATTCCTTATTCTTGAATACACAACTGTCACAATTTTAGGTTCAGATGAAGTTTCTTATAAAAATAGTGTAGGACCCCCCATTCTATTTAAGTATGTGGATTTAATATTTTATTGTTTTGCTTCATTTTATTTACAAGTAAAATATGTAATATTTAATAGTATTTGCGCATTCAAAATTTTTAATTCATAATTTAGATGTTAATATGTAATACAAGAAAACAACGTGAAACTTGTTTAGAACATTGTACTGCTTGTGGCCGGCTCATTCGTACTGTAAACATTCATCTGGTCTACACTACCAACAATGTGGAGGGGGTACGTGTCGACGCTACGAACATTCCAATGTCGACGCTATGGACATTCAAGTAGTGTCGACACTATGAACATTGTGGAGGGGGTAAGTGTCGACACTATGACATTTCGACAGTGTGGACATTTAAGGTTTCGACGCTACGGACATTGTGGAGGGGGTAAGTGTCGACACTATGACATTTCGACAGTGTGGCTATTCGACGGTATGGCTTTTCGACGGTACGGTTTTCGACAGTACGACATATACTCGTGAGATTCACAGGGGAAGTGAAGGAATAGGGCCGGAGGTATCAGCGAGAAGGATTTGAAATGACAAAATAAGACCGTCACTATCATTTTCGCAATTCGCACCAATGCCAGACCTAACGGTATTATTAAGAATAATCGTTTTGAAGGAGTCTACGAATTGCAAAGTTGATGGTTTAGAATGCCCGCCACACAATCCTCTCGCAATGCTGAAGAGATTCTCTAAAGGATCTTGATTTAAAGATCTCATACAGAGGTACTTAAAATCAAGAGCCTGTAGAGAATCCCACAGATACATCATGTTGCTAATGGTGACAATTAATAAGTTCACCCTTGACGGGTTCTTCACACACACACCTTTGACGAGAAACTTCACTTATTTAAAACGAGGATTGCTTTTTCCTAGAATGGTACATGTCTATTGGCTTTATGAAGTCGATCTGCGTAGGGTTTTTTGGAAGAAGAGACAGAATTCAGCGAGTCAAACAGGTTATTCATGAATTTAGCAAATATCGCTTAACGTATAATTTCAAAGCAATTTTAGTATAAAAGAAAATCTTACCAGAACTAAAAATGTCCACAGGTATTTCATGATGATTCAAATTCTTTTTTTTTCCGGTGCCCGAAATTGCTTATCAGTAAAATAAAGTCAATAGACACGGAATCCACGATCTAATATTTGCTGGTACGAGAATTCGAGTAGATCAAGGCAACCCATCCGGATGATCCATTCCCGCCGTAGGCTTTCCAATCTTGGAAAACAAAACATTTGCCCTTGTTCCTCGACAGGGAAACTGTTTGTAATACATTTATGATGGACACATGTTGGTTTCTGGAAAAATAACATTTTATTTTAATATAACAATAAAACACATAAACTTATGATCAAGGCTAAGTATGTAATCAAATTTTAATTGTTTATACTTACTGATCTCGTCATTTTTCACAATATATATAATTACCACTAAACCCACTTAACAGAACACAATTCACTGCTAGTAACTGCATAACTAAATTGCACAAAATGGTTTGAAAAGCATTGACTTAAATCAGAAGATTCTGGCAACTTTCAGATCAAATTCAAACGTGACAAACCTAAAAGATGCGTACAATTAATTTTTCTATAACTCTTATTTGAAGTATTTTTCTCTAAAATAATCTATAAACGATTGACAGAGATAACCTTTAGATTTCTTCGGCGGATATCCAGTATTACTTCTCTTAAGAAATGCAATTAATGTAGTAAATTTTGAAATATCAACTGCATTGTTTAAAAAGATCTTGAGCAGATGGTGTAGTATATGTTACTAACACCAAAAAGTCTGACAAAAATCTCTTACATCTTTATCACAATTTTTTTAAACAGTTAAATTAATTTTTAAACAGCTGTACATTTGGTATTATTTGTTTAATTATTAAATAATCTTTGATTCAGTAACTTGCATTTACTTATCACAAATTGTCCTTAAAAACTGCCAAACACACACGAATTCCTATAGAACGCTTGCTAAACTGGAACAGACTGGAACAAATATATGGCGATCACTGCTGTGGCCATATACGTATATGGCTGTGGCCAATGAAAATGAAGACCACCATTGGCATCACTCACATTGAAAGCACTTTACATAGGGTAGAGTCCGTGCCAAACGTGATGAGTTGTTGAGCAGTAAGCAAAACTCTTTCTTTCTCTTTCTCGTTCCCCTGTTTCCTGACCTTTCTCTAGCTGTCTCTCTTCTTGATCTGCGCATTTCATAGCTCATGACATTTGGCACTACCTCTACCTCTAATATACAGGATATGGCCATGAGCCAAGATCGCCGCCATTTGCGGGCCAATGTCAAACATACTGAGTATTCATTTCCCTATTTATTTGTTACAAATGTGATATTACATTATAAGGGAATATTAAATAATCACATTATGAATATAAAAAGGTAATAAAAATTCATTTATTTAAGAGATACACAATTATTATTATGATATACATTTAGAGGTTATGTTGAGCATAGGATACAGGTTGTTATTATCACATCTAATTTAATAACTATAGTTATTATTTACATAGTAAGTATATATTGTAGACTTACCTTTTAAAAATTTAAATATTTGTGCTTAATATTAGTAATTTTTGTGTTTTCAATATTGCCAGTCATCGTAGTCAATATCTCAAGAAAATACGCAAATAAATAAAATAAAAGTATTAGTTACACTTTAAATAAATATTAGAAGTATATTTAAATGTATTTTGCATTAAAATAAAACAAATAACCACGAAAATACATAATAATTTGCGCAACAACAACGAATATGGAAATGGCGGACGAAACGCGAGCCACGTCATGGCCATACCCTGAGTATATACCGTGAGTATTTTTTAACATGAAACATGGGATTTGTCATATCCATGGTTACGATTTAATTGACAGCAATGTATTTGCCTGTCTCATTTAAAATGAAACATAGGGGAAAATTTTGACATTTGTCTATTCTGTCAATGTCAAAAAACCAATTTGAAATACAATGGTTTATACTATGGAAGAGAAGGTGCAGATTATTAAGTGGTATTATTCGAATTTTAATCCAAGTTTAAGGCAAGTGTCGGATTTATTCCGCGCTTCATCTCCTGACAGGTCTACACCAAGTGCAGCAAATTTTTTAAAAATAGTGAATACCTGTAGAGGAAATGGTTGCATCGAGCCTGCACATAACAGTAGGAATAGATCCTGTAATATATTAACTGCGTAGAAAAAAACATGAAATTCTGACTTTAATACAAGATAAGAACAGATTAACATTAAGAGAGATTGGGCAAGCTACTGCTGTAAACAAATCAACCGTACACAGACATTTAAAAAGGATCATTACAGATCATACCATTTCCAAAATCACCAGGAGTTATGGACGATACGAACGAAGAATAAATTTTTGTGAAAGAATGTTTGAAAACGTTAATAACAATTCATATTTGCTGCAAAATATACTTTTTTCGGACGAAGCAACTTTTTATTTACATGGCGAGGTAAATTCACAAAATTGTCGGTATTGGTCCAGGGAAAATCTACATTTGTATCATAGTACGAGGACTCAACGACCCTAGAAAGTTAACATTTGGGCTTGCATAATAGGAACCTACATTATTGGGCCATTTTTTATTAACGGGAATATTACTGCTCAATATTTAAATATAATACTTCTGTCAAATTCATCCCCTATGTTTCATTTTAAATGAGACAGGCAAATACATTGCTGTCAATCAAATGTCAAGTCGTAACCATGGATATGACAAATCCCATGTTTCATGTTAAAAAATACTCACGGTATATTGGTACCCTAATTCTATGCCATAGCATTGCAGTCCGCTATGTATACTTAATATATAGGTAAGCTGTATTCGCGACTGAAATTAACCCGTATAATGAAAATGATTAGGCAGTGGGCTCACGTCATCAACCTGAAAAAAACCGTATAAAATGAAATATGACGTAGAAATTATTGGGTATTATTTATTTTTAAAAGAAGAAGAAAAAAAAGTACTAATATTAAGTAATGTATATATTAACGATATTTACAATTATTTCTATGTCAATCGTTATTCCATTTATGGAATATAAAATTATTTGAAATCATTGCAGTTTATTTTCGTACCATACGTTGGCACTACTGAAAATGACCATATTGTGTCAAATAATTTTATATTCCATAAAGGAATAAGGATTGACTTAGAAATAATTGCAAATTCATTAACACGTTCGCTGCCGGTAATTTTGGGTTAACTTTGCTAGAGGCCAATTATGTTTTTCGGAATTAATGACACAATTGTTCGAAATACTTATAAATACTAAATAAAATCTAGTCTCAGCATATTTACGAACCAAAATCCACTTTTCTGAGTTTTTGCGCCAAATGGCGACGTAAAGTATTGAGCGTGCCGCCTTAAGGCGTCGGCGGCAGCGAACGTGTTAATATATACGTTTTTTTAATACTAGTATATTTTTCATCTTTTTAAAAAAAATAAATAACAACTAATAATTTCTACAAGTTACATTTCTTTTTATAATGTTTTTTTTAGGTTGATGACGTGAGTCTTCTGCTTAATCATTTTCACCATAGCCGCCAAGCGGCAAACTTGCGAACCCTCCGAATTGGTAATGTGTGTTAAACACGATGGCTGGTACCGCAAGCCTGTTTTAACTAAAACGCTGTTTTAAGAAATGTCAAATTCAAATTTCAATATTTAATTTCACCCTTACGTTTAAAGAGCGATATTTAAAAAATATTTGTTTGAATATAAATTTTGTTCTGCTTTAAAATCATATTTTGATTATTATTTATTATTAATATTAAATAATGAAATTTGACATTTCTTAAAACATCGTTTTAGTTAAAACAATAAGGCTTGTGGTACCAGCCGATTAGTTCAATATTTCTATATGTAGTAATAATTATTTTGTTGGCACAATTTATTTTAGATTTTAAGTATAATTTTACTTTAACGTTATTGGATGTTGTATTGAAAATCAAATTGGCGTTCCTTAACTTCATATTTCCAGTCTTATTCAATATTCTCCCAACCTCCTGTGTTCAGTGAAATTTCATTTGCCTTTAATTATGGACCCGACAAATCCAAAAAAATACAATGTAAACTGTTGTGCCAACGGCTGCCATTCCAGAGGAAGTAAAAACAGAAATTTAAGTTTTCACAGTTCCCCACAAAGTGGTGAAAGAAAAGTTGCACAGATGGGGAGAATCGGAACATGTAGATAAAAGAAAGGCTTGGATTTTATAAATAAATTCATTGTTCCTCCTTGGTCTCTGTCAATGAAATTTAGAAGTGTAAATGCGCTGTCAGTTTATCAAGATTAAATACAAAATATTTTGTTATAATTTTAAATATTTCCGTCTACAAATTATAATTGTATTGTAATAGAGTATCACATTTAAAATGGCACAAATTCCTTAATATTATAATTTCAAATGAAAGATTTCCCGCGTAAATGTAAAACATACTCAACAATTTATTTCAAATTTTTATTGATACTACAATTAAAATTTATTTCAACATTAGCAAGGTATAACCAAAATACACTTATAATTATCGATTGAATGTTATTAACCAACATTTGGCAATATTAAATTTCAAATGAAAATATATCCTGCGTAAAATGTATAACGTATTCATCAATTTATTGCTCATTTATAGTGATACTATAATTAATATTTATTTTAAAATTAGCCAAGTGTATCCAAACTACAAATATAATTATTGGCTGATCATTATTAATCTATATTTAGCTATAGTATATTTCAAATAGATGATATTTTTCAAATAAAATATATATCCTTCTCATCAATTTATTTCACACTTTTATTGAAATTACAATTAATATTTATTTCAAAATTAGTCATATATAACCAAAATACACTTATAATTATAAATGGACGTTCTTATCCATTAGTAATATGTATTAAATTTCAACTCAACAATTTTTTCCTTGTAAAATATATATCATTTTCATTAATTTATTTTTCTTCTTTAGTTATACTACAATTAACATTTATTTCAAAATTAGCCAGGTATAACCTACTTATAATTATTAATTGAATGTTATTATCCATCATTTAGTAATATTAAATTTCAAATCATCCATATTTCCCGCGTAAAATATATATTTTTTCATCAATTTATTTCTAATTTTAATTAATAATGCAGTTAATATTTATTTCAAAATTAGCCAGGTATAAGCAAAATACACTTAATAGTTATCGATTTAACGTTATTAATTAACATTTAGCAATATTAAATTTGAAATTATCCATATGTCCCTATATCTTTCTCAACAATTTATGTCTCATATTTATTGATACTACAACTACAATTAATATTTATTTAGAAATTAGCTAGGTATACCGAAATACACTTATAATTATTGATTGGTAGTTATTAACCAAAATTTAGTAATTTAAAATTCAAATTATATTTCTCCAGTAAAATATAAATTTTTCATGAATTTATTTCTCGTTTTTAGCGATACTGTATTTATTATTTCTTTCAAAATTAGCTACGTGTAATCAAAAATTACTTATAATTAATGATTGATCGTTATTAACTAACATTGAGCAATATTAATTTGCAAATGTTCGATATTTCCCGAGTAAAATATATATCTTTCTCACCAATTTATTTTTCATTTTTATTGATATTACAATTATTATTTATTTGAAAATTAGCCAGGTATACCCAAAATACATTTATAATTAATGATTGAACGTTATTAACCATAACATTTTGCAATATTAAATTTTAAATGAATATTTTCCAAGTAAAATACATAGCCTTCTCTTCAATTTATTTGTCCTGTAGAGTGATAATACAATTATTATTTATGTTAATGGTGCTTAGTTCAAATTTTCCACTATTTAATGTTCTACCATATGTAATAATTAACTGAAATTCTGCTTTAATTGATTTTATATTCTTAAGATATAATAATAATAATAAAAAAATCTGTTATGGTCAGCAGAAGACCTTCCGTTACCCCCGTATACTTCTTTTTTATTGTTTTCTTTCAATAACACTAGGCTAAATATTTCTGAAATAAATCTTTTGCGAGCATACTATAAAAATGGCATTTGACATTGACGTATGTCACTTTTCATAATACATAGTACTCCCTGTTGTATAAAAATATATTTAACTGTTGCTATGGTTATATTATCACAGGTTGTGAGATTTATGAAACTTAATATCTTTAGAATTTTTTATCACGAAATAATATCCGTATATTATCTAAATAATATATGTAGGTAAATACGAGTATAATGTTTATATTTAACATAATGGTTCACGATTATAATGTAGAAAAGTAATGGAATGAAGTAAATTTTAATTTCGTGTGTTTTGAAATTTTAGAACTATAGTTTTAGAACAAATCCTACGTTGGCGACCCCAATAACTACGATATATCATATTGAGTGTATATTTTTATACGAGACCCCATTCGATACTCTGCGCGTATATATATATATATATATATATATATATATATATATATATATATATATATATATATATATATATATATATATATATACAGTGTGTTAATTAAAAACCTGGCCATAGGCGTTTAACATGGGAAATCAGTTTTTCCTTGCGCAAAAGTTCCCAAATTATTTTAGGCAAAAATACTTCAAATAAATGTTGTAGAGAATTAAATTCTGCATCCAGATTAGTTATAAGATTTTATTTTCGACGTTTCATAACCGAGAAAATCAATTTCAAAGTTTTTCGAAAATTGCTGATTTATAGCGATAGCCATGAAACTCAAACAAAATTACGAACAATTGTATGACATTGACACAATGAATTAGAATTTAACTTTTTTAGAATACATAGCTGTCAACATATACAAAATAAAATAAAAATGAAAACAAGAATAATGTATTTATTTAAAAAGAAAAACAGAAAACTAGAATGAATATAATTTTATATTAAATGTTCAAATAACCCTCCATTTTGCGCTAAGCAATACCCAAGTCTATTATAAAAGCCATGTCGAACATTATGCAGCTGTCTGGCATTTATTTTTCTACATTCATTGGAAATTACAGCTTTAAGTTTTTGTAATAAGATTCTATTGTGGTTTTACTTGGAATTTGTCGATGTGACCACATTACACTTATTAAATCACGTATTTTTCTATAGCTTTGTCCACAGTAACACCATTTTATAATCTGAAGCTTTTCTTCATGAGAAAACTGTTCCATACTTCCAAAAAAATATGTTACTGAACGAAAATCACAAAACACAAACTTTCTTTGACAGTTAAGATGTCATACAATTGTTTGTAATTTTGTTTGACTTCCATGGCTATCGCTATAAATCAGCAATTTTCGATAAACTTTGAAATTGATTTTCTCGGTTATGAAACATCGAAAATAAAATCTTATTACTAATCTGGATGCAGAATTTAATTCTCTACAACATTTATTTGAAGTATTTTTGTCTAAAATAATTTGGGAACTTTTGCGCAAGGAAAAACTGATTTCCCATGTTAAACGCCTATGGCCAGGTTTTTAATTAACACACTGTATATATATATATATATATATATATATATATATATATATATATATATATATATATATATATATATATATATTCGTACGTAGAATTCATAGCAGTCCTTAAAAGAACTGTATCTGTTACCATTTTTAAATTAAAGTTGTAAAATATCATTAATTTTGTAATTTCTTACATAATTTTAAAAAAGTACCTGTTTTGTATCGTTAAAAAATGCCTATTTAATGGTATCACAGTCTACTCTGAGCTCCATATGAAAATTTCTCGAAAATGGTAAGATATTTTTTTTTATAAAAGTGCTTGTACAAAGTGCAGGTTAAAACTTAATTTGAATTCATATAAAAAAATTACAAGCAAAAAACAAAAATGAAAAACTTTACATTTTACATGTTTGTTGGCAATGACCTTGATTCCTAGTGACTGAAGGGTAATGAAGCGTTTGCCATATAGTACTGTCCCATTTCTGCAGCATAATACAGAGCATATTGTCATGTTTATTATTAAAATTTACTAAATATAGTCAAAAAAGATATTTAAACACAAAATTTTAAGGAATAAATTCTAAATAGCACACGTCAACGCAAGGAAAAAGCAAACAACGAATCAAAAATGGAGCAGTGCAAGATGGCGGAGAATTTCGCGCACGGATCCAAGATTTCGAACTTGTGCTCCCTTCGGTATATATTTTTAACTCTACGGATATATAGACCAGAAAAGTGAGCTTAGAATTTGCCTTTGGCGTAAGTTTCCGTAGTATAGGTTTCAGATGGGAGATTGATTTTACAGACAAAAAAAAAAATTTCGTAAAAAAAATTAAGTAGATCCTGTTAAAAATTCGATACTTTGTTTATTCAGTAATAGACTGCAATAGTTTAAACTCCTTGTCGTTGATAATCCTTCACCCGCCAGTAAATATGTCATCGGAATACAAGATGAAGCATGCACCGAAGTTGTAGGATCAAATCGGACATACGTTCATTGAATTTTGTAGTGTTGTATTGTTTAATTAATTATAAACTGTGTAAAGTTCATGTGAATATTATTGCACGAATCTGGAAATAAAGGATCGGTCTAGAAGAGATTTGATTTTATGAGATTTCTCGGCATTTAAAGTTGAGCAAACATTTCTTTCGTAAGAAATACACGGGGATCAAAATAATGTTCTCAGCGTTATGAATCAAAGGAAATAAGGTATGATACACGATTTATTTCCATGGAAAATCTGGAAAAGGACTAATAGCACCTTCGAAGAGCGTACGACGGTTGTTATCATAAGTTATGGCTTTTAACCGCGCCCTTAATTCGAATAGGTATTCAATCGTATGAGATGAATTTTAAATCAAAGAAATATAATTAATTAAATAAATTTTATTAAGTGATAACTAATTAGAATAAATATTTAAAAGATAATAAATATAATTAACACTATGATTAAATAATAAACACTAATTTAAGACTAAGAATATTACTAAATAATTAAATACTAAGATTATTTATTTAAACAATATTTATAACACTGCTTTTATTTATATAACTACATTTATTTATGTTCACGATTCGTACACTGTTTATTTATATCACCCACTGTTCATTGCTCGTTGCTTCTATATAATAGAATGTGTTGGCTGGTTTTGGCGACGGGTTTATATAGCGCGATATCTTTCTGAAACTTACCGACGCGACAATAACATCGAATACAAAGTATCAGCCCACCGGATGTACTTATGCATGTCTAGACGGGTGTGTTTACCATGTGGAGGATTATGTCATTGCTCGAGAACATTCTACCAGTGACGGCGGTCGCATTCGGGCGCGTCGGGTGGGCGCGCGCTGTCATATAAATTATCATCAGGTACTATTATATTTGGGATTGATTTGTTTCCCCTATTATAAATGACGTAAGAAACATGCATTTCACTGAGAGATTATTTGATATTGTTCCTTTAAAGATAGCACCTCACAATTCCGTTTATACAATCCGTCCGTTGCTTATAATATACGATATTCTATTTGAAATACATAGGAAGTAAAGGAAAATAGTTTAACCCGCCGTCCCTAACTGAAAATGTTAGATGAAATCTAACAACGTGAGTGACAGCGGGTTAAAGACTACTCCATTATATAATTATTAACGTCATTAATAAATACTGTATTTTGTGTTTACAAATATGTATACTTTATGTTGTTTTAAGGCTATGACTTAAATCTTATTAAGCACCCCTAAATTTTAAAGTTTTACTACGCTTATGCTCTTCCCTAAATATTGATTACTTGCTCATATTATGTACGTAAGAGTAAAACTAAACATATCTTCCATGTTGGTAGTATGCAATTAATGTTAATGTGCGCATCAGGGCGTGGGGGTATCCATTTCTATATATTTTTATGTGTATGATAATATGTTAAATGTAAATATTAATAACCTATTCAAAATGTAACAGTAGCGACAATTTCGTGTAAGAATGCCGTTTAAAGTTGTATTCGTACAGGATGGTCACCGGGACTCCCAAACATATTTTCGTAATATCCTGCTTCCCTACTTATTTTAGGTAAAATAAAAAATGGAAATAAAGATTGTAGAGCATAGATTCTGTATCTGAATCAATAAGCAAAATTAGATTGAAAATCACCCCAAAAATAGCGATGTCATGGAATTGAATCAAATAAATTAACACATGTTTAACGATTTATCTGTTAAGCTGTACGTATTCTCCATGTTCACATTGATATCATAACGTAACCTACATATAACCATAGTAAATAAATACACGCACCAGTATGTAGTTAGTTTTATTTTTGTTGAAAACTGTTTACATTTTTGGGTTGTACTGCATTCCATTCCATATAATTTATTGCTTTGTTGGTTTTTGCCGCGGCACATCGATTTATAGTCTGTCAAGGCTCTGTGGTTGCTGCGGTTACAATATACGTTAACTCCACCTACATGTTTCCGGGTTAAATAACTAAACTTAAACATGAATAGGATCTCCAAACAATAAAAAAATTATTGATAATTATACTCTGAAACGCATCGTTCAGAATATATTCGGTCTTGTCTGTTAAAGTGTTTACTAGAAAAAAATCGTCAACCAAAATTGTTTACGTAACAATAAAAATCTGTTATGGCTAACACAATACTTTTCGCCAATTCTACTTGTGTTTCATTTTATGCATAAGTATCGTTTATGAGATGTTTTGCAAGGATGTATTTTTATTTACATAATAATATAAATATATATTATTATTTAACAACGGAATTATTACAGAAAAAAACTTAATTTATGTATCTTAGGTACGCTTTTGACGTTGACATAGATCTGTCAATTACAAACATTTGAACTTTTAAACTGGTTGCCTTGGAGTATGAGTATGGGATGCAAAACTTCGGGTCAGTTCTAGTTTAATTACTTAAGTTTGGGTTTAAGACACTACTTTGTAATACAGTATAAAGACTAAACAGGAAGACTTTCAAAAAATATTGAACCTGCATATTTGGCATGACTAATAATTATGAATGTCATTATTCAGTGATTGCAAAATGACAAACAATTAGACATAAGATTTTGAATTCTGAGTTGAAGCCGCCACGATTGGCCACCCAAGTTGGAGCGCATATTCTATTGTGTAATACAATAGTCAGGCTTAAACCTTAAGGAGAGGTTAAACTATAAAAAAAAACATAGGACCTTATTACAACGAAAGGGATTACACGAAACATACGAAAACTTTTACATAGCCTTCTTCAAATCATGAGTTATGCATTTCTTGACTCCCTAAATCAAGTCCCGCTCAAATATTGACTTATGCACAAATTTAAGTAGGATAGGTTGTGTTATTGGTAGTATTTTTTATTTACAATTTGTACTCTGGAGTGTACTTGCTAGTGACCTTGTCGAACGGTGCATAAGTCAAGATTTGAGCAGGACTAGATTTGCGGAGTCGAGATTTGCATAAGTCGTGATTTGAAGAAGGCTATGTAAAAGTTTTCGTGTGTTGCGACCCTACCCCAACGAAATGTATATGGAGCAATAAATATACCAACAAATATCTCGTTTATTTATTAACTTAGTTTTAAGAAAAAAGGCAGCCTTCAGTGACAGTGTTCATTTTAAAATTTTAAGCTGTAAACTGTTGCTATTTCGAGAACTATAATGCCCAGTTGCACCAACAAGGTTTAAATTTTAAGTAACCCGTAAACAAAAAAATGCAATACTATTTTTTGTCAGCAAAGCATAATAATTCACTTTGTATTTCATTTCTATGCAATATTGTACCTACAGTCCAAAGCATAAAGAACAGTACCAATATTCTTTGTTATGTTATATATTTTTATTAAGGCTTCATGGTATAAACAAATAAAGTGCATAGTTATAATATAATATTTTGTTCTATATCTACCATATTACAAGGGCAGAGATGGAAATATGATGCATAGAATTCTATTGTAGTCAGTAGGCGAAAACGATTCTACTATTCAAAAAGTTAGTGGCAAGATAGAGTAGCATAACTATTGTATAAAAAATGTCTCGTGCGGGGTCTTCGGCACCTGTACTACCCGATGTGAAAATATCGCTTAAATATATTAGCTAACTTAAAAATATTAGTTTTAATTTGACATTTATCAGGTGATGACAGCTTGTTGAATACAAAGAAAATCCACAATTTCTTCGTGTTCTAACGTAGGTAAATAATATTTCATTATTAAATTATGAACATAATTCCTGAAAATGTTTACTATTTCAGTTATTGAAATAATAATGTTACCACTGCCAGCACAAATATTTGGTGGTTATATTTTATTAAAAGAAGAAAGGCTACAGGTTATTTTAAGGCGAAATATAGAAAGACAGTTACGAGATGCCAGGAATCCGCTCAGTCTAAAGGCCTGGTCACATAGCTTATGTCATGTCATGTCTGTGTTATGTCCTTATGTTGAGATATGTTAAATCTGATGGAACAAGTCACATAGCTTATGTCACATATGTCATGTCTTTTGACATAACACAACAGTTGATTTCAACTCAACTTTCAGCGTTATGTCTATGTCTGCGCCGGCGCAGTAGTGCCTGTTTGTGAATGTCTATCAGCTGGTTTGGTCGTCTGGTCATTATTTACGTTTTACTTGTTCTGTCCAAGTGAATCATAATAATAATAATAATACTTTATTACCCAACAGTAAACCAATTACAGGGTATATTGAACAACATAAAATAAGAATAATATATATATAAAATAAAATATAAGCAAGGTGTTTTACATAAATATATCTTCATACGTCTTGTTGGCATAGCGGCACATAATGTAAATGGGTGAACGATGAAGGACATCAGTACGGCAAGCGGCAAGGTAAAAAGTGTTAGCGTATCTGGAGGCAATCCTTGGGACATGGGACGAAATCCGGGACAAAAGAGATGGAGCATCTACCTTGTTGTGGACCAGCGACCACAGGAATCTGCTACTTGAATTTTCACGCCTGGAACTGAGGGTGGGCATGGAGTGACGCTGTAGGAGAACCTGTTGATCAATTCCTCTATCTGGATAGACATTATCAATTTTGAAAGACAAGAATTTTAAAAATTTACGATAAATCCTGTCCAAGGCCATGGATTGATTTAAAGTGGAAGGAAACCAAATTAAGCCAGCATATTCCAATTTGCTCAAAACTAAGGCAGAAAATAAAGATTTTATTACAGTTATATCTTTAAATATTTTAGATATTCTAATAATAAAGTTTAGTGTCCTGCTAGCAGTACGACACACATTATTTGTATGTTCGAGAAAAACAAAATTGAAGCAAAAAGTGACACCAAGATCTTTTATAGAGGAGTTCTGAACAAGATTAACTGCCAGCATTGTGTACGAATAATTTATTTTATTGATACGGCGCGTATAGGTTACAGAACAACATTTACTGATATTTAATTTTAGGTTATTTTTATTACACCACTCAACCATGTTATTTATATTACTTTGAAGTAGTGAGCAATCGTTGAGAGAATTAATTTTGGTGAATATTTTAATATCATCCGCATAAGCAAGTACTTCACAAGTAAAAGATTGAATGAGTTCATCAATAAATATAATAAATAAGAGTGGGCCTAGGTTAGATCCTTGCGGTACGCCAGAGGTTGATTGAAAAGGGCAAGAAGAGAAACCATTATAGGTAACGTAACATTGACGATTATTCAAGTATGAGTGCAGTAAATTGACTAAGGACGGGGCTGCACCTAAAGCACTTATTTTATTCAGAAGTAATCCATGATCTATGGTATCAAAAGCACTAGAAAAATCAGTGTAAATTACGTCAACTTGGCTACATTCGTCGATAGTTTCAGAGACAAACTGTGAAAAGGATGCCAGATTTGTAACCGTTGAGCGTCCACGCATAAAACCGTGCTGTTCAGGTGAAATGAAAGAAGAAACATTGTATATGATGCGGTATATTACAATTTCAAAAATCTTACTGAAGTTATTTAAGATTGAAATAGGACGGTAATTACTAATAATAGCCTTATCATTCTTTTTGAAAACAGGAGTTATCCTTGTTTGTTTCCAGCGTTCTGGAAAAGTAGAGCTAGCTATAGCTAAATTAATTATTAAGACGAGGGGTTGCGCTAAAACAAACCTAGTATCTCTTATAATAAAACTCGGAATTTGATCTTCACCGGCTGTAAATTTATTAGAGAATGAGGACATAATTGGCAAAAGATCTTCTTCAGTAACACGGGGTAAAGAAAATGATAAATGAGAGGTGAAATCAGAGGATGGGATATAAGGTGTGCTAATAGAAAATGAATGAGTGAAATGTTTAGCGAAGGCATCGACTATATCTTGGGGGTTGCTGTACTCACATTGCTCGTCACGAAGTTTACCAGGGATACGAGTAGTTCCTTGTTTTAATCTAACATATTTCCAAACATCTGACGGTTGATTTTTAATATTTGTTTCTGCGCATTGCACAAATGAACTATATGCTTCCTGAATCTGAATTTTGATGAGAGATCTTAATCTTTTGAATTCATCAAGATAATATGCATTTCTAAATTTTAGCCATTTTTTCCTATAATACTCCTTACTTTTAATATTATATTTTATTTGAGAAGTGAACCAAGGTGGAAAATTTGATTTCTTATAGGTAAATTTGGGAACTGACTCATTTATAATGGAATATAAGCTGTTATAAAATTGATTAAGTGCATGATTAACATCTGAATATTCGTTGAGAAATGACCAGTCTGTATTAAAAATGTCATCGTAAAGTTTAATAAAATTTGCTCTACGAAAGTTGTACCGAACGTTGGTAGCAGATGGGAACTTTGTTTGTGTCATAATTGGTTCAATATCAAAATCTAGTACTAAAGATGGGTGATAGACGTGAAGAGTGTGGTCTTCAGGTACCAATGAAGTATCCGATTTTTTAACCATCAATTTAGCATTTGGCTTAGATAAAACTAAATCTAATTTAGTATGATTTCCCAAATCAGTATTATTATAATGAATAAAATTCAAAGAAGAACAAAAGTTTCCGAAGCAAGAAGATTTAGAACAATTAACAGAACTATTTGTAAATAGATTAGGCAAATTAAAATCACCCAGTAGTACAATATTCTCATAGATATTTTCATTAAAAAGTAAAAGCTCCAATTCATCAAAGAAAATTTCAATATTACTACAATTAACATCTGGTGGGATATAAATTAAGATAAAAGTAACAAATATATTGTTAAATTGACATTTACAAACAATAAGATCGATTAAAGGAACCGAAGACTGAATATTTGAAGTGTCACATATAGTGTAATTGATGCGGTCATCTAGAGCAATTAAAACTCCACCCCCTCTAGAACGCCCAACCTTTGTAAAATCACGATCACATCTAATTATATTATAGTGGGGAGGAAAGAATTCTGAATTTCTAACAGATATATTAAACCAAGTTTCAGTTATGAATATTGCATCGAAAGACTCCGAACAGCAATTGGGATAAAATATATGACTTTTAGAATTAAGTCCCCTGGTGTTTTGATAATAAAACGTTAACGAGATGAGTTCACTGTTGGGCAGTTTTAGTTTAAAGACTTTACAATCTTAGGTGAATTATAAACATATTTTATGGTAAGATTATTTTCCCCATTAGCCAGTCGTTTGTTTAATTCTTGTTTTATTGCCTTGTAATATTCAATTTGACGAGGTGTTTTGTCTCTAGATATATTAATGTTAGTCCATTTTTCAATAGATTTTAATTTATTAGTGTTACGTAAAATTTTATTTACATCATCTCTGGAAGAAAGAAACATCTTAATTGGACGAGGGCGCGAGGAAGTAGCATCAAATCTACCCAAACGAATAGTTTTAATAATAGTAGCCTCGACACCAACATCAACTAATAAACTCTTAGTTAAAGTAAGATCTGAATTTATTTGGTCCTGCTTAGAAGCGGAATTAGCTTCAGGAGAACCAAATATCATTATATTTTTTGATCTATGTTCACGTTCGGATATTTCATTAATTATATCTTCAGTTACAAATATACGAGGTGTGTTCAAAAAATATCGCGAATTTTGTGTTTTTTCAAAAATTATTTATTTATTCATGAATATCTATTTTGTCCCCTTCAAAGTAATCCCCATGAGATATTATACACTTGTGCCAACGGTTTTTCCAATCTTCAAAGCACTTCAAAAAATCATTTTTTTTTATCTTGTTCAGCTCCTCCTTCGATGCCGTCTTTATCTCGTCAAGCGTAGCGTAACGTCGTCCTTTCATTGGCCTCTTCAGTTTAGGGAACAAGAAAAAGTCACAGGGGGCCAGATCTGGGGAATACGGTGGCTGCGGCATCATTAGTGTGTTGTTTTTGGCTAAAAAGTCGCGCACAAGCAACGATGTGTGAGCAGGAGCGTTATCGTGGTGCAAAAGCCAATTTTTGTTCTTCCACAAATCCGGGCGTTTCTGGCGGATTGCTTCGCGCAAATTGCGCATAACTTGCAGGTAATATTCCTTATTGACCGTTCTACCCTGTGGCAAGAACTCATGATGCACCACGCCCCTGCAATCGAAGAAAACTGTCAGCAAAACTTTCACATTCGACCGAACTTGGCGCGCTTTTTTCGGTCTTGGTTCGTGCGGCAGCTTCCATTGAGATGATTGAACTTTGGTTTCCACGTCATAACCATAAACCCACGATTCGTCACCAGTTATGACCCTCTGGAGCAAATTTGGGTCGTCGCGGACAGAGTCCAACATCTCATTAGCAATGTTCATGCGATGCTGTTTTTGGTCGCAATTGAGCAATTTTGGTACAAATTTCGCGGCGACCCGTCTCATGCCCAAATCATTGATAAAAATCGAATGGCACGAGCCAATCGATATGTTTAGGTCCTCAGCAACTTCTCTAACGGTGATTCGACGATTGGCCAATATCATTTTCTCCACTTCATTAATTTTTTCGTCTGTTGTTGAAGTGCTCGGGCGTCCGGCACGCTTTTCGTCGTTCACATCTTCTCGGCCTTCTGAGAACATTTTGTACCACCGATAAACGTTGCTTTGGTCCAAGGTAGCTTCTCCGTATGCCACAGTCAACATTCGGAATGCATCCGCGCACTTAATTTCGTTTTTCACACAAAATTTGATACAGGTTCTTTGTTCCATTTTTTTGAATAGGTAAAAATCGAAGACGATCCAAAACACGTGCAAGCAAAGCAGCTGTCAACAAGTAAGTGAACATTCAAAATGGCCGAGCTTGTCGACATAAGTGAGAGACATGAGTACCAACATAAAGCCACAAAAAGATCGAAATTCGAATATACGTAACCCGCGAAAATTCAAAATTCGCGATAGTTTTTGAACACACCTCGTAGAAGACTGATTAGAATTAGTGTTGGTATTGTTACTTTTTAATTCTAAAATATCCTTCTGCATACTAAGGATGATATTCCTTAAGCCCTCCAATTCATTACCGAACTTGATACAATTCGAACAATTCCATTTCAAACCACTTGTCCCTGCTCGAATTTTTCTAGCGTCAGCATTTGTAATATCAGGGCAACAAGCGACACTGAAATTTTTCTGGCAAATAGAACAGCATAACAGCCTATGTTCATCTGTTTTAGTCTTACAACAATAGCAAACAAGATCCATGATGAAGTAACACCCTGTATATATATTTTTTTGCAAGCACCCAGTAGAAGAACAAAATTTGACAATATCAATGAAATGAAAGAAACTTCTTAATTAAATAGTAAACACGTATAAACTATGTGAAGACACCACGTTGAAATATATATGAAGAAAAAAATAAACAAGGCCAAAAACTCACCACAAAAGATAGTAGATTGAAGAACAAAAACACAGATGATACACGATACATAATGCTACTTGTATATCCTAAAATTAACATATTGCTTATTTTTGTACTCATAATTATTTTAATACTTACCATATTAAAGTTTATAAAATTTAGGGGTTAATATTTAGTATATAACCTCTTTACGTCATAATAATTTTTGAATTTTCTCAAAAGATGGCTCCACAAACCGTTAAATCTATAGACATAACATAATAAAACGACATAACACAGACATAACATAACACAAGCTATGTGACCCTAGCTTTAGTCAGGGGTCGGCAACCTTTTTTGGCCGCGGGTCAAAATCAACCAAAATGCGAGTATTAAAGAGACGTTTGGGTCAGAGATATTTTCGTATTAAAACAGCATTTTTATTATTGTGCTACTGTACTACACCACTACGTTAGTAGATTAGTTGTCTCTGCTACACCAGGCCCCTGACACTCATATGCGGGAAAAATTACCGAGTTGCATATGTATTGGTGTGGTATGTAATTATCGCCAGCACCACTAGAGTTGCCGCTGGCGCTAGTGCAGTTCACAATTTGTACCTCCCACCACTCACGTGACCGTCAGTGACAGCTATTTGAATTTCAAAACATTCAACGGTCATTTGTTTGTTGTCATGTTGGTTATCATTCGAACCAATAAGGCCTTTTTAAGTGTTTGCTCGGTGTTTCAGTGCAAGTGTTTATTTTGTTTTGAACAATCGTCAACCATGAGTGCTGTAAGTATAAATATATTATAATTCTATTTCAAGTTACACTGTTTATTAAAACATTATACGCATTTTTTTTAAATGACATATTGTAAGCTTTATATTTTGGCGTTGGAATATGTGTATATTCTTATATGCTTATTAGTATCCCAAATTAGTAAGTTTTTAAACAGTTTTTGTTAAATTGATACTTTGTTTACCATGACACAAAAGTTCAATTTTAATTGTGAAGTACCGATCTTTAGAAAGTGTTCAAACCAGGGACTAAAAACGAAAAATATTTCGTTCAGTTCTTATCCGAACGAAACCGAAAAATTTCGTTTCCGTTCTTAATGTTCCCACCTAAATTTTTTCGTTTTCGTTTTCGTTCACAGTAGTTAAATACCGGTTAATACCGGTTATAACTATTAATGAATAACAATTGATGAAAATATAGAAATATAATATGTTCTTTTTTTATTAAACATGAAAATAAAACATACATATAAAGGAAAGATAATACATATATAAAAATAAGAAAAGCTTATGCTATGGCCTGATTTTTTTACGATAAAGAATAAAACATTAATTACATTTTATTTCACCTAACTAATAGTATGTTTTCAAGCAAATCTTCCTTTATGTTAGTTCTCTTATATAAGTACTTAACATAACTAATAAAACGTATACCGACAGTGTGTGCAAATGAAATTTATCGCAGTCAGTGTTCAATAGATGAAACTACGAGTATACCGTTTAACCTAACACGTAACAGGGTTAGCTACTGGAAAGCTACTTTGAAAATCTGCTTGTTTGCAAATCAAATATCTGAAAATTCAATAATATTTGCCTGTAAAATATTTGCTGTAAATAAAATAAAATATTAAATAAAATAACGGTTAAAACCGGTAACCGATATAAATTATTTCGTTTTCAATCATGAACGAAAAAAATTTATTGCGTTTTCGTTTCCGTTTTCGTTCTTATAAAAATTTCGGTTTATTTCGTTATTTCGTTTTCGTTATCGTTTCGTTCTTAGTCCCTGGTTCAAACATTATATCTGTTTTATTATTTTCAGCACAAGAAATTTTGTGTGGACAAAGGATGCATTATTAACACCTTGCCAGTGAAGGAACGGGGAAGTTTGTTCTGTTTTCTATGGACGGAAGATGTGCGTCGTGAGTGGTTGAAAAACATCAACGAGCATTCACGATTTAACAGTTTTACGTGACTACGGGGGGAACGAGGTCCATTTTTTGAAATATGCTAATGAACGTTTCATTACAATAGTTGAGGAAAGTAAAGAAGAGATTTTTTCTCGAATTCCTTCTATTATTACCCTTCCTAACATTTTAACAACAAATTTGGACGTCTCCTCCATGCCTTCCACTTTTTGCAAAATGCACGGGAGTGCAATGAAGAAAAAAGTTACAAATTTATTGACAGTGGTTTTATTAAATCATTTTTGCACACTAATTAACAAAAAAATTAGATGTCTTGACATTATAAAAAACAATAATGTTATTGAAAATTATTACCAATTGTGTAAATATATTTTTTTTGTTGTACATATATTTTTTTCTACTCCTTCTCTGAAAATACAATTTTCTGGTTTGTTTTTCATGTTGAAAGTAACTCTTTGCAGCACGCTTCGGTATCCTAGCAACGAATTTTACTTACAAATGTTGTATAGAATGTTTGTTGTTGTCATAGATACGCATCACAAATATAAGCATTGAAAATAAATGTCAAATTATTTTTAAAAAATAATTCTTTATCTCCTTATTTTTTATCTTGCAGGAGTAGAAAAAATAGTGTGTATAACACGTGTTGAAAGTCCTTTGTAAAACACAAACGATTGCAACATTCGCTTCGCTCAGGCTGCAACTTTCGTTTTGGTTCGACAAAGATAGACTTTCAGCACTTGATATACAAATAACTATTTTTATTTTTTTGTATATATTTTTGTTTTTATTTTTTTGTATATATTTTTGTTTTTATTTTTTTGTATATATTTTTTGCATATATATATTTTTAATAATAAATGTACATATTGCAAATTTTGTTGTTTTACTTTACACTACTTTCAAAATATAAATCCGAGGTAAAAAATTACAGCATTCAAAATTAAGCGCGTCAAAAATAGTTCTTGCCAGCACCGCAACGTGCGCTGTTCTATCGGTGTGAGAATTAAGTAATTTTTGAAAGCACTGTACTGTCAAGTCTTTCAGTGTAGGTGGTCGTTGTACTACACGTGCTATAACTATAACTGACGTACAACTGAGATAACGACGCGCGCGTCCATGAATGGTACAATTTGTTCGGACAATGTCGCTGCATTCCGCATACTATCGGCTGATTCCATATCCAGTCAGGCGGGGGTGGGGCTTTAACTGATATTTTTATATGTTATACTGGATTCAAATTTGGTACGTTCATAACTTTGCGACATATTTTTTTTGGGAAAAAGAAAAAAATGTTTGTATATCTTATACTTTATTTTCGGAACTAAAGTGGGTCACTTGAAATTACCAAATGGTCTAAGCGATACTTTATAAATACTTCTCGTCTGAATAAAGAGATGGTTAATTTTATTTTATTACAAATAATCCACATATATATCGTTCGATACATCCAAGTAATAAATATTGCCAATGGTCGGCTGTACTCTAATATAAAAGAAAAAATCTGTTGTGGCCAGCACAATACCTCTCGCAATTTTCATTTTATGTTGCATAGGGCGCGAGCAGTTATGTGACTTTGTGGGGGCCAAATTCATGTGAATTATTTTCCTCGACAAGTATATTCCATACTAATGGATGACAAATAAACATCAGAATATTTTGAAATTTTGAATGAAAAATTATGACACAATTGTGACATCTATGTAAATAACTACTAGCCGTCATTCTGACACGGATCCTCATATCTTCTTGCCAAGGCCAACAAAGTCACATGACTGCTCGCGCCCTATAAGTACACACAAATAATTGAAATTGTTTCGCTTCTTTCGTTCTATGAGAAATTTTATCCTACTATTCTCACATGTTCAAAATTCTTCAAATTCATTGACGGTATTGGCGGTATTTCTTAAGGATATATGTAATATTAACACACCTGTAATTTAAATACATAATTAATTAATAATACAATAATATATATTAAATGTACTCATACCTTACAGAAAAATCTGACACTGACATTTTGCATTTATTTGTCAATTACAAAAATTTAAATATCGCAACTGTTTTTCGGGCAACGAGATTTATTCCAACAGATTATTCTATATTATTATATACTATATTTCCAAACCTATACGAGATATAATAAAAAAATTAAATGTGTCAGATTGAGAATTTAATTATCTTTAATATTTGTAGAAACAAATTTTTAAAAAATAATATTTAGAATTTTTTTTTTAGAAACTACCACTTCCGGTTGTCCAATTATTACCAGAATCTATTCAACTCTTCCCATTACTGTTAGATTGAGGAATCCGTAGTCAAACAGGTCTTTAGTCTTATAGAAATTGAGAAATCGTGTCTCCAACAACCTCACACACACACACACACACAGACATCATTGTAAAAATGTTAAAATCGGATTCTATGGACCTTAAATCGGGCTTATTCAACAAAATCTGGATATGCGATTTTTAGCATGAATCCAATACCTCTCTTAGCGAGAGGTAAAAATGGGAATGGAAAATAACAATTATGTAGTTGCAAATAATACATAACCTATTATGGCAATATTTGTTTTACTTTTTTATTTTTAATTGATTAAAATTATACTATTTAACAACTCTTCTTAATTATACATACTCACCTTTATATTTGTATATAACTGAAGCACTTCCACTTCCATTGCAAAAACCATACACGAAAACCATATCGGCATATTCTGCTTCTGCATTAGTAAAATGCGGCATAATGGCTTAAATTAATAAGACAGCACAAAAATCATTCAGCATTAACTACGATAGTAAACACGTCATTAAACTGTTTTTTTTTGTTAAACAAATTCGTCAAGGCTAACTCAATTATCATTTTTTTTAAATTTCTTCGAAATCTCCGAAACAAAGAGGAATTCAACTATAGGTCATATAACATTTTTTGATCGTAATGACCCCTGGAATATATGGTAAAAGTTTGTCGGTCGAGTCGTGGAACACCCTGTATATGGCATACTTTCAACTTAGTAATCATTTTCTAGAGTACGATTATACTCTCAATTCAACTTGTTGCACGAACTGTATAAGAAATAATTTACCTACATATAATTCTATGGTTATCTTTAGCATCGAGCTATCGCATGTTATCTTTTGCGTAACTCACTCAAACGCAGTGCTAATGTGGACGAATTCTATATTGCTGCAACCAGCCATAAGAGATACAGAGTTGGTGAAATTAGGAAACAATTTCTATTTCAAGAGACTGTTTCAGAGATTCTTAAAATATCCAACTCATTTATTTTAAAAGGCAACATAATTATATTTTTTATTGACTCTTTCGATGGATAATTTATTTCTGAATTCATTGATATATTTTCATGTTCTCACGTAACGATTTTTTTTTTTTGTAGATAAGTGCATATTTTTATACTAATTTTATTTATAGTGCCACGAATGGAAAATAGCGAATAAATGTTATTGTTCTTATGCAGAATTAGATTGTCATGAAAGAAATACATAAGTAAATATTTTGCGTGTATTGACATTTTTTTAATATTCAATAAAAAAAATCTGATGTGGCCAGCACATTATCTTCCGTCAATTCTGTGTATTATGTACAAATCCGTATATAAATTTTCCTGCAAAAGATTCAATATTTCCAGTAAAATTATTTCATATATATGTAAATTGCACTTGACACTGACATCTTCTTCTTTGCTATGCTTGATTTTCTTCCACTCATTTTTTTTGCTTGTCATCCGGATTCAGTTCCTTTCCTTTCAAGTCCTTCGCAATACAGCCCTTCCATCTTATCTTTGGTAATCCTCTGTTTCTTCTACCTTTTACTACTAAGCTGTTCATTCTTTTTCCTATATATTCTTCATCTCTCCTCATGACATGTTCAAACCAATATAATTATCTCTCTTGTATCTTTCTAAAAACTTCTATAATTCGAACTATTTCCCTTATCCTCTCATTCCGTATCTTATATTTCCGTGTCGTCCTCAACATCCATCTCAACATTTTCATCTCTCTGACATCTGTCAATTAGAATTTTCTTAATATAGTAGCTGTTTCCATGGCTATAGCATAGCTGGCTGATTTATGAAATTTGATTTCTTTAACTCTATGTCCATTGAATATGAAGTATATGCAATTAAATCATATAGGTAATAAAATATTCTTTCATATTTTATTTATAAAGACATTAAATGTCAAAAAATGATATTTAACAGCGTTTTTTCATGAAAAACTGCTAAAATCTTCCAGTTGACTTATTATAACCAAAACATAATCACCTCTTCTTTTGGCTGTAAACTTAAGGAATACGAAAAAATTATAAGTTTTGGAATTATGGTATTTGATTTATGCGATCCGAAAGAAACGTCACGCACACACACATATATACAGACATCGTAAAAATGATAAAATCGTATTCTAGGAACCCTAAAACGTGCTTATTCATTAAAAACTCATCATTGAATTTTTTGACCAGAGACAATATCTTCCTTCCACATAAAGGTGACGGAAGGTCAAAAGTGTGATCAATTAGCGATTCAAAATATTTAATTATTTACATATTTTAACGCAATCTAGTTCTATACAAGAAAGGATCATGTATTCATTTTTTCCATTCGTAGCACCCTCATTATAGCTATATTGAAATAAAATTAATATATATGCGCATTTTTCACAAAAAAAAACATCGTTGTGAGGGTATGAGAATAATATATCATTGATTTCAAAATTAAATTATCTATTAAATTAGCCAATAAAAAATATTTGTTAGTATTTAAAAAAATGGGTCAAGTAATTTGAGAAACTCTGATTGATTTTTTTTTTGTTTAGATCATTGAAATAGTCTCTTGACTCTTGAATTATATATTATTTGTTAATTTATTCAACTCTGTATCTCTTACAGTTCTCGAAATAGCAATAGTGCTCCACTGAAAATGAACAGCCCGTACGACCCCATAATCATATTAGTTCGACCAGCACATTTTACCTTAAAGACATTACATACATTTTATTACAAAAACTCAATAGATATTATAGTCTTACAAAAAATTATATTATTTCCGTACAATATACAATTTTGGCTTAAACTAACAACAAAAAGAAAATAGTTTCGATAATTTTAAACTAAATAAATTAAACTATAACATCAAAATCACAATATTTCGGCCACTTATAAACTTTGCCCAAAGTAGGCGGTGCATGATTTAACTGTTGACAAAACAATTAACACATGTTGGAATCAACAAAGGGCTTAACATTTATTGTAAGTGATAAGTTTTTACATTAAAATGGCTCGTGGAAACCATATAGTCAAGATTTAAGAACATTCAAAATTAATGACCAGGTGAACGGCATTTGTTTAAAGAAAATCGGAATGTTGTGGAAAAACAAACAACTGATCGTCTACCGTCAACTTCTAATACTGATATACGAGTTTTAACCTTCCGGAAGTGTGGTGGTTTGAACGGACAATATTAGTCTGATGGGGTATATCTCCTATTTTGTAAATAATGAATCTGTAGTAATAAATATAATTATAATTTAACCTAATCGAATTTATTTTGACGAAAAAATTGATTTATGGGATACAAAACAAATTTACAAACCTTGGAAATCCGTTATAAGCCTTGTCGCGTATCAAGTCTGGTGGGGTCTGTAATGCCCGGTCAGCGGTTTTGACTACATTGCGGGAAAGAAACTGACAGTAGATAGAATAACTCAGTTGAGCCAGCTACTAATGATTCTACCTACCCTCATTTATTGATCTAAGAGATGAAATGTAATTAAATTACCTCTGGGCCTATCAGACCCCATCATACATCCGGAAGGTTAAGGAAAATTATGAAATAAAATATATAGTAAATAAAGGAGGCGCAACGGAGTATTAAAATAGTGGCTGAACTATTCTGATTCGTGTGTTATAGTTAATTTAACATAGTTTAAACCTAATTGTTATCGAAACTATTTTCTTTTTTGTTAATTTAAGCTGAAATTGTATATTTTACGGTCATAATTTAATTTTTGTAGGAATAAAAATTTTATTGAGTTTTTTGTAATATATGAAATGTCATTAAGGTAAAATTTTATGTCAGCCGAATTAATGTGATTTTGGGCTAGTACCTATATGAAATATAGAATTCAGGCCAGCTCATCTATAAGTACAGTAAAATTTATTAAAGATGTCCGATCAAAGTCATCTGTATCATGAGCGAATTAACAAATTGGCATACATTTCTCTCTTTCATTCGCCATAACACAAAACGTGTGCGACAAGGATGGATATAACATGCTTTTCTTTCAAAAATTCATATTGTTTCGACTAAGTTAGGATATTCCATTTTAAAATCATGCTCGTTGTTGACAGTACTTCCCTATAACCTGATTCATAGCTGTACGGATAACGTTATTTTCTTTCAGTGTCACTGACACTGGCAGTATATCATTTTTTACATTTGCTAATAAACTTACAAGTTGACATACATTTTGAATTTTGAATGCTTTTGCTGTAACATATATTGTTATAATAATAAAATAACACTTATTACTTTATGGACCCTTATAAAAACTAAGTAAATGATACAACTGTATTTGTCGAAATGGACGGAGCTAAAGTCTTAATTCGTACAATTCGTAGATGACTTTGATCGGACATCTTTAAAAAAATTACTGTACAATAAAAATTTTCGTTTCGCCCATTCTGACAAATTCAGTAGTGTAGTTTGCTTAGTTTTTATGAGGATAAATAAGATACTATTATTATTTTATTATTATAAAAATATATGTTACAGTAAAAGCATTCAAAATTCAAAAAATACTCAACTGGTAAGTTTATTAGCAAATGTAAAACCAAATATATGAAAAATAAGATACTTATTATATTACTGACTGTCAATGTCAGTGGCACTGACACAAATAACGTTAATCGTACGGCTATGAATCAAGGTAATGTATCTGAATTAATAAACTTACGTTACAGCGAAAATATTATCAACAACGAGCGTGTTATATCCATCCATCGCACACGCTTATAGCCTTTGTAAAGGAGGGAGATAAATGTATGCCAATTTGTTAATTCGTTTATAATACAAATGACCATGATGGGACATCTTTCAAAAATTTTACTGTGTGTGTTTTTTGTTCATTTTGAAAGTTGTGTTATGTATGTGGCACATTTCACTGTTTTCCGTGTTTAGAATTTTAGTATTTTTGTACTCCAAATTATGTTTGGCAGGATGACAGTGTAATGTTAAAGCAGATGAATGTGGTTTCTGTTGTCACTTTTACGTGAGGTTAATCTACCCTTCAGTTGACGTGATGTTTGACCCACATAGCATAAATTACAATCTCTGCAAGCTATGTGATATATGACATTTATGCCTGTAATGTTGGTATAGGGGGTCTTTAATTTTAGTAAATAAGGTTTTAATTGTCATACAATTTTTATTAGCAATTTTTACCAAAATATATGTTTTTTTTTTAATTTGGGGTTAGTTTTAGAAATGTAGGATAATGAACAGCATTTTATTTGGCTATTCAGTGTGTTTTATTTATTTACTGATATTGGTTTTGTTGGTGTATTGAATAACAAATTGTTAAGTTGTTAAGTATGTATCTAAGTTTTCTTAGTATGCATTATTCAGTGATACATCTATCAACCGAACCAGATGTAGTTGTTCAGAATTTATTATAGTAAAGGTATCTTTCGGATAGTATACATGGATTTAATATAATAGTTTAATTTTATGATTGTTATTTCATTTCTTACAATTAGTATTGTATATCTAAGAAGGGTGGTCTGCTACAGGACCAGTCCAAGAGTTTTTAGTGCTCTAAGCAGATTTCAATCTTGGCGCCCCCATAAAAAACAAAATAAAAACTATGCTAGCATTTTTTACTTATAAAATTCAAAAATAATAACCTACGCATAAGTGAAATCAAAACGAAACAATAAAGAAAATTAACAAAATTATCTAAGATTATTTCTCTTGCCAGAATCCCACTGATTTTCGTCTATCCTATGTTATCCCCTCTCCTCTACTAGACACCTTGTGTATAGAATTATCTTTAGGATGGCCAGATTTTGAATTTATGAAATCAGGATAAAAAATCTGTTGTGGCCAGCACAATACCTTCCGTCATTCTCGTGTATAATGTATAAATTCCATAATTTTTCTTACAAAAGATTCTAAATTTCTAGTAAAATTATTTCATAAACAAACTATTCAAATTGCACTTGATACTCTTCTTTAGCTTTTCCCATTCGTTAGGGGGTCGCTATTTTTGCATGACGTTCTCATTCAGTTCCGTTTCTCTCAAATCTTCCGCAATACAGTCCTTCCATCTTATCTTTGGTCTACCTCTGTTTCTTTAACTAAACTATTCATTTTTGTTCCTTTAATTCTTCATTTCTCCTCATGACATGTTCAAACCAATGTAATCGTCTTTCATGTATCTTTCTAAAAACTTGTAACACTAGAGTTATTTTCTTACCGTATCTTTCCCTGTATTCCCCAATATCTACTTCAACACCCTCATATCTGCCACATGAATTTACTTTTTATTGATACTGACATCTGTCAATTTGAATTATATGAATATATTACTAGATCCCAAGTTTGGCATAGCTGGCTGAATTACAAAATTTAATTTCTTTAAAATTCTTTAACTCTGTATCTATTAAATATGAAGTATAAATTGTAATCAAATCGTATAGAGAATAATATATTCTTTAAGTTGTAATAACGTTAAATGTCAATAAATCAAATTTAACTGTTAAATCTTCAAATGAGACTATTTCCGGTTGACCAATTATAACCAAAATCTAATCAGTTGTTCTTCTGGATGTAAACTTGAGGAATACGAAAAAATTATAATTTTTGGAATCGTGGTATTGAAGTTATTGGATCCGGAAATTTTGTTACACACACACAGACACACAGACACACATACATACAGACATCATCGTAAAAATGGTAAAATCGTATTATATGGACCCTAAAACGTGCTTATTCAGTAAAAACTCATCATTGAATTTTTTGACCAAAGACAATACCTTCCTTACCTAAAGGTGACGGAAGGTAAAAAGTACGTAGGTAATTTTTTTTTAACAAAAATCCCACTGAACGAGCATTTGAATGAGATATTGACAAGTAATTATTGGTTGTAGAAAATTTTGTAAACAGGGCCGGCTCGTGGTATTTTAGCATCCCTGTGCAAAATTTTGTTCTCTACTTAAACTTCAACTTTGGCATATTATCAAAGAAATAAAATATATTCTATAACATAAAAAATATAAGCAAAAACACAAAATTAACACAGTATTACTGAAAAAGATATTTTTCTTGTTTTGGCGGCTGTAAATTCGGCAATAATATCCTTAAGATTCAAAATTTGACTTCTTGCACTTTCAATAAATATTAATGCCAGATTGTTTAATGTCTTGGGACATTAATGTTCTGAGATTTTTTTTTATTAGTTTAACTTTTGTGAAAGCCCTACCTAGTAGCAACAGCAACCGGAATAGTTAGTAAAATTCGTAGTGCTATAAACATGTTTGAAAACTCGCAAGTTAAACTGCTTTTGTGAATGAAGTTCAAACTTCTATGAGCGTTTGTCCGATAGTAATAAAATTGTTGATCACTCGTATTTCGCGGCATAAATCTGAGGCCGTAATATTCTTCGGGCATTCTTCATCACTTAAGCCTCTTAGATTAATAATAATAATAAATAACTTTATTGATAAACGTCAAAGGCGAGGTTCAGCCAAGGCTATTCTACCACATAACCAAAAGATTAAAAAGAAAAATATTCCAGAAACAATTACAAAATAAAGGTTCAAAAAGTCATACAATAATTTTAGTAATGTAGTATTACAAAGAATAAAATAAACAATTCATCCTGAACTAATTATTAATTTAGGCAAAAAATGTACATAAATATACAAAAGCTGTAGAAGGTCAAACCATAAAGTTAAGCAAATTTAAAAGTAGAAAAGTATTTAACAATAGAAAAAAATAATTTAATTTTAGGGCAAAAATAGGAGTTATTATTTTAAAGTGCGGAACACCTCTTTTACGTTATTTTTAAAGGAATCGTAAGAACATTCTCTAAGGTTATATAGTAACGAATTATAAAGTGTAGGAGCCAAATAAGAAATAAGGGGTTTTATATTTTACCTTATTAAAAGAAAGCACAGCGTATAACTCGTTGCCTCTTAGAGTATATAAATTATTCTTAATTTCTAATTTATTAATTAAATATTGTGGATAACCCGTAGTTCTTATTTTGTGTATTAGACAGAGAAGTAGCGTTTTAAAAGGGTCATTAATGTAATCAATGTTCGCAACAGAACGGTAGTGTGAAATGTGATCATACTTTTCTCACATTAAACACAAATCGCAAACAACTATTTTGTAAAAGGTTAATTTTTTATAACTCCTTCAGTCAAATTGGGTACATATACACAGGCAAGGTAGCCAAACAAAGGTAATATAAGAGATTTGATAAGACGCAATTTGACCTCCGACGATAAAAAATTTCTGAATTGATAAAGTTGTTTGAACTTTAATTTAGCGGCTATTAAAGTAAATGTGTTCGAAATAGTAGTTTTTCATCAATCAGCATACCAAGAATTTTAACTACAACAATTCGTTCAATTAGTGTTCCATTTCAAAATATTATATAGGGTGTAACACTTGATCCATAAATAAGCAATGACGATTTGGATGCGTTAATTTTGAGTCCATTATTATGTACCCAAGTGCAGAAATTTTCAAGATCCTCATTTGTAGTTACTGATTTATCATGAATTTCATCTTTATTAATTGTTGCACCTAGTTGCGTGTCATCTGCATAGAATAGAATAGAATAATGTTTATTTCAAAAAAATGCGCATAGATTACATTTAGGACGAACAAACAATATGATTGAATGCCGTTTTAGGGCTTCAGCCTTCTTCAGCACATGTAAACATTGTATAAAAAAAAACATGTATGTACATATAAAAGTAATAATATGCAAATTGTAAAATGGTTATATAGTATTAAATTACTAGAAATATGTGTAAAATTATGTGTAAATGTAAAAATATCAATTTTAGTTGTCTGAGGGTAAAGGGGCGTTGTGGAGAATGTGAAGCATATCTTCCGGAGGATCACTGGCCTTCTGCAGTAGCATATGCAGGGGGTATGGGTATTTGAATTTCGGTTTCCGGGGCATCGTGGGGTGTGGCTGACGCAACAGTCTGGCGGTGGTGGAGTTGTTGGAGATTGATCTATCTGCGAACTTTTGCTGCAAAGTGGTAATTCTATCCAGGATGAGCTGTTGGTGCGTGGCGGCTTCGATGTCCCTGAGTCCCTGGACGGGAAGAGCAGCGGAAGTGTGCGTGACTTCCTCGGAACCGTCTTTCGGCGGATGCCAGTGTTGATAGGAGATCTCGGTGGGCCCCGGCGAGCGTCACTGCCCGAAAGTTGGCTAAAAGACGAACAAACATTTTATATGTAATTAATTTAGTTTTGAGGCTGCATTCACGGAGCCTGCCGCGAGAGCTGTAGATGAGCGACATCCTTTGTCGCATGTTTCTGCAACATCTCTCGATCTCTGGCTTCCAATAGAGAGTGTCTCGAAACAACAGGTCTAGGTAACGGATCTCTCTGGGTCGCTGGATTTGAGCTCACCAGAGTCGCAGCTGCAGCTCGTGGTAGATCCTCCTATGACGGTGATGGAAAATGATGAACTGGCTCTTGGGCCGAATACGCCATTGGCGCATCCAATCCTCTACGCGCTGAGGATGGTGCTGCAGCTCTGCAGTCACCACTCTTGGGCAGTGGGATACTGACCAACATACCGTGGCGTCTGCGTAAAGCTGCTGCAACGTAGATCTTGTTGGAGTTGGTTTGTCGATGCAGTATAATGTATACAAGAGCGGGGAGAGAACGCTGCCTTTTGGAGCACCACCCATCAGAGGAAATTGTCTTGACAGTTCGCCGTTCACTCTAAACATTGCAGAAAGGTTATCCAAAAAGGCACCCACTGCCCGCACGAGCGATCCCGGATATCCAGAGATCTCAATTTGGAAAGTAGACCCATATGCCAAATTTTATCGAACTCTCGTTCGATGTCGAGAAAAACGGCGGCTGCCACCTTTCTTGTGTTTAAAGCTTGCACCACTCATGAGGATAGTCTGAGTATGGCGTTTTGCACGGAGTACTTCGACCTAAATCCGAATTGGTATTCGGGGAAGAGTTGCCGATCTTCGAGAAGGTCCTTTAGCTTCGTGCATAATATCTTCTCATAAATCTTACTGAGCACGCATAGGAGTGATATGGGACGGTAGGATTCAGGAAGTTTCAAATTTTTGCCGGGTTTAGCGATCATGATTATGTTGGTTACTCGCCAATTGCTCGGATGAAAATCTTTGAAATAAAATTGATCGCATTATCCGGCAGGTGTTTTAGGGAAGCAAATGAAATCCCGTCCGAACCCAGAGTTGTGTTGCGCTTCTGGTGGTGAATTGTGTGCAAGATATCATCCTCGGTTATATGGTTTATGTCGTTTTCTTGCTGAGGTATTGAGTTTAAAAAATTGGTCACCGAGTCTCCGTCTGGGCTCTGAAATCCTCGTCGAAGTCTGAATCATGTGGGATTTGATGAATATGTTCTAAGCAGTCTGCAAATATCTCTGTTTTGTCGGCAGCCTACGAGAAGATTTGCCCCCCCGACTTCAAAATGACTAATCTGGAAGATGATTGGCCGGTCATACGTTTGAAGGTATTCCAAAATTTGGAACCGTTTCTTGGGTCGAGGGCAACGCGGGCATCGGTCCACTGTTTCTCTTTGAATTTGATTACTGCTCCTCGTACTACGGCATTGGCTCTATTCCATTCGGTTTTAATGGAGGCGTTGTGAGTACGTACATACTCTCTGTACAGGCGCCGCTTGTTTCCTATCATGTGCACTATATGTGGTGGCATTGGACGCCGATTAATGTCCACTATTTTTGGAGGGACCGCGACATTCATGGCCGTCTGGATGCAGTCAGTTATGGCAGTAATTGCGACATCTATCTCTTGTTCAGTGGCGAGTATTGGTGGATGCTCGGGAAGGTTATCTTGTATGTACCCATGAAATATCTGCCAGTTCGTATGAGCCTGGTCTTTTACCATTAATCTTGTAGCAGCCGGCAAACGGGCGAAAACTCTCGTTTCGACCAATACGGGTAGATGGTCCGACGTCACAGAATAGCTTATAAAGCCCCCAGCTAGGTCCTCCATGGTTATGATGTTAGATGATCCCAAATGGTTGATAAATGTGGGCTGATCTTATTGGATTCTAATGAGAGGCAACAGGTCAATATAGTCCGCGAGTTGTTTACCTCTCTCGTTCGTATTTCATTCCTGGCTTTGAAATCGCCAAGAATAACTGAAAACCCCCTCTGGCAAGCGAACATGAAGAGCTCCTCAGGAATGTGCTGATCCAGCCTTACATAGACCGAAATGAAAGTAATCCAGCCGATGAGGGTGTTGACTTCAATAGCCACAGCATTTAGATATTCCAAATGTGCGGGAATTTGGATTTGTCGGGATGGTAGTGTTCTATGAACTAGAACAGCGACTCCTCCGATATTGTCAGCGTTTTTGTCCCGACGTATACAGTGGAATCCCGCCGCCTTAATTGAGTACCGGGGGGCAGTTTGTGTTTCACTTAGCGCGAGCACTATAATGTTTTCTTGTGAAAGAAGAAATTCTACTAAAGAATGCTTTTTCTGCTAGCAGCGCACATTTAGAGTCTCAACCGTTTGATTTTTATTGGCCATTGCCGCTTATGGCGTAGGATGGACGGTTGGTGCTGGTGCATCCGACGTGCAACAGCGGTCCGGAGTAAGCAAAAGTCACATAGGTGTTGAAGTTGGCGGTGCAGAATTCCTGAATTGTAGAGGACATTCTGGCTCTTTGTTGAGGCAACGATACTTACGAACCGTATAATATCATTAATGGTTGCGGGTCGACTTTCGGTGGGGGTATCTTGTTGCACGGAACGAATTGGTGCAGTTGCTATAAATGTTTTTGGTTCCGGGCGCTTCTGGCAGATACGGCTATTGGCTTGGTGCAGATCGCCGCAGTTGGCACACTTAACTTTATAGCGGGGTTGTTCACAGTGGTCGCTTCGGTGTTTTCCGGTGCAAAACCGGCACTTTCCGGTTGGATCGTGGAAATCTTGACAGCGAGGACATTGGGCTGACTGGAGTGTTGGAGGGCGCGACGGCTCGCAGGTGAAGGATCTATGGAAAATACGGATGCCCTCGCTGAGCAGCTGGTCGATGGTGGCCTGCCGATGAGTAATAACTCGCAGAAGTCTTGTCGGCTTATTCGTTTGACGGGATTTAATGCGCCATACTCTAATGAAATCACAATTTTCATTGTCCAGGTGCTCGGCGCCGTCCTCTTCGGAAACAGATAATGGAACCCCAGTCATAACTACACTAAAAGTGGGATTTCTGCGGGTTCTTGTAGGTCCTGGGCGTTTCGATGTGTTTAATTGTTGCATAGGAATGTGCACTGCAAAATTTTAATGAGTTTGGTAAGTCAGCTACATACAATAAATAGAATAGAGGGCCTGAAATAGATCCCTGCGTTACACCTCGAACTGCAGGAAAGACTTTAGATTTAGAAAAAGAAGATTTGGAGTCCATTGCTACCTGAAAATACCTATTAATAAAATAACTCTTGCATCATTGCAAAGCCGCAAAGCCAAAATTATAGTATTTTAATTCTGCCAATAGTAACTTGTGATCTACCATGTCAAAGGCTTTAGAAAAATCAGTAAGAATAAAAAGGGTAACTTTAGAATCATTGAATTATTTTAACATGTCATCTACAAGATTTAGTAATGCCGTGTTAGTACTGTGGTGTTTTCTAAAACCGGACTGAGTAGATGGTAAGATATTGATTTGGTTAACGTAATTCATAATTTGTTCCCAGGCATTCTCTAGTACTTTTGACTTGGTAGGCAAGATACTAATTGGACGTAAATCATCGAATGATGATACAGTATTATTTCTTGGAATGGGTTTAACCATGGCAATTTTCCACATGTCAGGCACTATTCCTTCAAGGATACTTGTATTTATTATGTGTGTGATGTAGTCAATTTTTTTAGGTATTATTATTTGCAACATTTTTAATGGGGTACCGTCGTTACCTGTTGCATTTGATTTAAAGGAGTAAATGATGTTTTGCACTTTTTCTTTGTCTATACAATTAAAACAGAAAAAGTCAGACGATGCTGTATTATTGTGAATATTTTTAGAGAAATAGTTCAAAGTGTCAGGACTAACAGAGGCTGTAGCAACTTTTTCTAAGGAATATTTCCCATATTCATTGGGCTTTATTAAATTTTCAGGTATATTAACTTCTCTTTCTCTATTGACTCCCGCACGATTTAAATTTTTCCACAACTCCTTCGAATTATTAACATTCTTATTAATGTTGTACTCGAGAAAAGCTTGTTTTTCCCTACGAATCGCTGCCGTGATCAAATTTCTCAATTGTTTATAGTATGTTAATGATTAATTTCTAAGATGTTCTACCTCACGTTCGCATTTTGCCTACACCCCGTGCGGGCACAGGCTGTATAGTCGCACGAGTCGGCCCTATTTGTAAAGAATAAAACCAATTTTTTACCCAGCGATAACTTAGTTTTATTATCGGACATACCCATAAAGAATTTTTTCGGTGATATATTTTCTTCGAAAAGCACATCTGAATCAATACCTTTTATTTTAAACAGGACATCGAACCCGCCAAAAACTGGGTTCGGTTCAGGTTCCGCTTAATTTATTTTTTGAGAGATGTGTTCGGGTGCTGTGCTGTTTCAAACATCAATAAAATTTGTGGTTTTTCCGGGTTCAGGTATTGGATTCAAGTTCGGTTCGACCTAATGAAAACTGAATTAATGTTTTTGGTATAACAATCTTTATATAGAAATAATTTAAAATGCGAGCCGGAATTTACGCAAGACAGGAACCCAATTTTCACAAACAGACAACACAGGCGTCGATTATCAGCTGTATTACGATTACGCGTACGTTTCGAATTCAAAAAGAACCTGAACCGGGGTTGAACCCTGAACCCGAAGTTTAACATTCGGTTCGGTTCCGACTCAAGTTCAAATGAAAAATATATTTGGGGTCCGGTTCTGAGTTTGGGTTTGCTAAAATGTTACGGTTTGGTTCCGGTTTTGGTTCTGTTCAGGTTCGAGTTCGATGCCCTGATTTTAAGTTTTAAATATTTCAGTAATATTAAAAAATACTACTGAGAAATCTAATTGCGGGGTGGAACAATTAATTCTAAAGTCGAGACGCGCTTATTTACTGATCCTATACCAATTCAGCCCTAGTCGATACCGACATAAGCCGAAGCAACTTTCTACCTATACTAACGTCAAGTGGCTTGTACGCTCCACCAGCACGCTAGAGATCGTAGATTCGATTCCACATAAGTTTGCTATTTATATTTTTTATTTAAAATAGGAAGTATTTGCAGAATGACTAGAATCAAGTTTAAACCTTTTATTGTATTTTAACGGGTTTTGGGGTATAACGACGGGTCCGTGCGACAGTTTTATGCATAGAGAGTGTGTGCTCTCTCAAGAGAGCTTTAGCTCTCCGTCGATCCTTAGACGGCGTGTGCCGTCTACGCGCACCTGGTGAGTATTGGGCGAGCAAGTTTGTTACGCCCTTGGCTGCCTTAGACTCAGCGCTGTTGGTGTATGCTGACAGCTCGTAAGAGAGTGTAGAACATGTTCCGTAGAGTGTCCGTAACCGATTGTTTCTGTACAGTGAGATTTGTGATTATTTGCCGTAACCGCGATCGTCAATGACTGTTGGTGTGGTCCCGTTTCTGTTCCTAAATCGCTATTGCCATTGAGTGTGTCGAGTGACAACACTGTTACCATTTCCGTTCTGTTTCCCCCAAATTTATTATGTGTCTTTGTTGGTCATCTGTTCCCTTTCCCATTACTTTGGTGTGTGCCATTGTTAACTTTCCGTTGTCAACTTTGGTGTGTGCCATGGTTGACCGTCCGTATCGTGGTTTCCGTAACTCTGGTGTGTGCCATTGTTGGCCGTTCCTACCTCCCCCTCTCATTGTTGACCGATCATAATTAACCGTTCATTGTTAACCGTCTGGTATAATGAAAAAAATCCTGCAAGTATCGTTGATTGAATTGTATGATTATTCGCCGATTATATACCAGTGATTGCTATTTACATTTTGTTTTGTTAATATTCTTGCTTTTAATAAATTTTAATAAGATATTAAAATTTATTACATTTGATTTCATTGTCAAAAACCGAACTCTGTCTCCATTAAGCTACCTGAGCCCTTGTTGACGTTCAAGCCATCTTTTTCATTTAAGGAACGACCACCTCTCCTGTACTGTGTTATCGACCGACTGATTGGCGCCCGAGCAACAGTTTTGACAGCAAGGAAAACTACAGAGGACGTCCAGTAAAGTTTTCACACATAGACACCGTTTGGCCATTACAAAATGGCGCCCGAGCAGTGACATTTTGATAAATGTTTTTAGCCGTCACAAGACATTACACATTTCTATGTTACAAAATGATAAAAGTAATGTAATTACCATTACATTTTACTTGTAATGACATTAGAGATTACAAATTAATGGAATTTTATTTTATTGTCTATGACTTTATATTTATGTATAAGTAAAGAACTAGAAAAAAAACACTGTTTTAGAAACTAGCTATTTCCTTCAATTCGATTATACAGAGTGTATCACGGAAAGTGAAACATAGGCGTTTAACATGGGAAATCAGTTTTTCCGTGCGCATTGCTCCCCTAATTATTTTAGACAAAAAGTTTCAAATAAATGTTGTAAAGCAAAAATTTCTACATCCGAATCAGTAAAAAAAATATTTTGGCCACTTCATAACTGCAGAAATAAAATTTGAAAATTCGCGGAATTACAATATAATAGTATTAGCCATGGAATTAAAAACAAGAAACGAACAAAAGCGCAAATATTTTCACTTTACAGAGGACCTTCTTCATTTTTTCAACTTCTACTTCAGAGATCGCGAAATGACCGTGCATCTTATTAACTTTAAATCAATCCCGTTCACTGCTACCTCTGGGGTCCCACAAGGATCAAACTTGGGCCCAGTATTATCCAACCTCTTCATTAATAACGTGGTGGACTGTGTTCAACATTCTCAAATACTTCTATATGCCGATGACACAAAAATTTATAAAACCATCAACTCTATTAATGACTGTATTCTCTTACAACAACATTTTAAAATGGTCCCACAACTCAAAATTGTTCTTTAATTACAGCAAATGTAAAATAATGAGTTACTTTGTTAAAAAATACGTTTACATTTATGCATATCACATGGAAACTAATTCGCTTGAGAAAGTAACTCAGTTTAAGGATCATAGGATTATATTTGACTCAAAATTAACATTTACTGTACACACTGATACTACTGTAAGATCATTCTACAAAAATCTTGGATTTGTAATTAAAAATTGTCGGTCTTTCTGTAAAACAACTACACTAAAAAGCTTATACTGTGCATTTGACCGCTCTATGCTAGAAAACTGTCTACAAATCTGGAATCCAATATATCATAAATATATATCTAAGATTGAGTCTGTCCAGCATAAATTCATCAAATATTATTATTTTAAAATACATGGTCAATATCCTAACTTTACCCATGATTATTCTGTTTTATTGCCTGAAGTGAACTTGGTGCAATTAAGTAGCAGAGGAAATTTGCAATTATCTCTCTACTTATACAAATAAATTAATGATTGTATTGATGACTCATGTAGTCTTGAGCTAATATCATTTCACGTTCCACGAGTAACTTCAAGAAATAAAATACCATTTCATTGTAAAACAGCTAGGACTAATTATGAATTGAAATCTCCAATGAGACAACTGTGTGTAGCATGTAACATTGTATCATGTACTATTGACATTGATATACTTGGCGACTCCTTATTTAAATTTAAGAGTATATTAACAAAATATTTTTCGGATTAAGTTACTTTGTTAAATTTCTTATATGTTTATCAATTAATGAATTTACTTACTGTTTCAACACATTCATTTTTATATTTGTATATCGTATGATCGTCCTGTAATTGGAATCTTGTATCCTGTTGGATTGATTTATTAATAAATAAATAATCTACAGACAGGAAACGAGAAACAGAAACGGGAACAAAATCGCGCTCGATCTGAAACACGGGTTTGAAACTGCTACACAAACTTCAATTAATGTCACTGAAAAGACATTATAGCTATAGTGTAAGTGCTTTAAGAAAACTGTTTCGTCAATATTATAAATCAATAGAAGAAAGAGATCAACAAATAATTAATCTATAATCACTTTCTGTAGAAAAGTTCAATTCCTACGCAAGTGTAGTGAAAAAGGATATTGGTGGCATGCAAATTATCGAATTCTGAATAAACCAAACTCTCAAGTCTCTATTGATGCGGCTAAAATAATACTCAAAAGAAAAATTAATAAAGTTGAAATTAAAGTTGGAATAAATGCAATAAAACCTGCAAGAGCTGGCAGGCTGATGCTAATATCTCAAAATAAAGACGAAATAGATTAAACAAAAATCTGATGTGGCTTGCACACCTCTCGTCATTTAATTTTTGTTAACTTAAATGTATACTTACATATTTATTAATGCTGGCAACTGCATGAAGTTCCTTTGCATGATATAAGTATTGTTCCAATTTATTATATGCATTATCCGTATTTTCTTTTCCAGAATCTTACCATAATTTTATTTTGGGATGTGATGTTAATTTCTTATAAATTACAAACATATGAAAATTTATTTAGTGGTTAGGTTTTTTATAAATTCATATTTTAACATTTTTTTCTTAGAATACTATTATTAATTTGAAATGATTAATTTATAGACAACGACATTTATCTGTTAGTTACATAAAACGGAAATCTGAACTGTGTAACCAAGGAGATATATTTATCTTTAAAGCATAGACTCCGAGATTTAACAAATACAAAAAGTATTAATGCATATCTGTAGAAAAATTAATAATCTTTATTTTTTATAATAACATAAATCGCGAAAGAATGTAATTTAAATGTATTTTTCGAAGAAAAACTGTCTTGAGCTTCAAGTAAAGTGCCATTTCCGGTTGTCTGATTTACACCAAAATATAATGACTTCTTTCCATATTAGAATAAGTTATAAATACAAGGTTTCAGAATTTTCTGAATGATAATATATGAGTTAGAGCGTAAAGACGATCCACACACAAACGCACACACACACACGCACACGCACACACGCACGCACACATACACACATACACACATACACCCACAGACATCATCTTGAAAATGTTAAAATATGATTCTAGGAACCTTAAAACGTGCTCATTTACCAAAATCTCAATATTCGATTTTTAGTACGACCCCTATACCTCCCATACCAAGGGTAGCGGGAGGTAAAAAGATAAACAAAAATTACTCAAATGACTTTGAAACATACGAACCATAAAAGAAATTGCCTAAAATCATCATTTATAACATTCCAGAAGAAATAAAGGTCGAAAATGCAACAGAAGTAATTATAACTTAAAATCAAGAATTACATTTGCAAGCAGATGATATGGTGGCTAAATTGATTTACTCATTTAAAAATAAACGTAAGAGCCTTATTATAGAAGTTAATGCCCAAACCTTTAAAAAAACTTACAGACAAAAAATAAAACTAATGTGGTAAATGTGAATGTGACGACGAATACATATTTATAAACAGATACTTCAAATGCAAAAAAAAATCCACCATAAAGCTTTTGACTGTAAAGGTGAACTAGCACGTCCTAAATGTACGGAGTATCTGACTTTGAAAGAATGTACAGCCTCTGTTGAAAAACTAATTGTATAAACTATAACAAATATAATAAAGAAGAGAAACTAAGAGACCTACTTTCTTCCTTGGATAAAACCTGTCCATGCTGTGACGCCACATCTGTTGGCAGTGGAGTCATGGTGGCGAGGTCCACTCTGTCGGCGGGGGTTTGTTTTGCTCGAGTGCCGTCGACGGTGTTTGCTGAAAAGAGGAGAGGACTGAGAGGAAGCTCTTGCGAAGGGAGGCCAAGGTTTTTAGTAAAGCACATGTTGAACTAATTTATTGTACTTAAAGATGTAAATTATACAAATAAATAAATGAATGACCCTTCTTGTGAAATGTGACGAAACTACGCTCTATATACTAGGGAACTGTGCTCCCACGATATCAAGAATGAGAGTAAGAATGAGAAATACAGAAAATAAATACTAATAAAAACAAACTAGATACGGCCAAATTTCTCTACGGAAGGTATTGAAGATTCGGAAAGCGGGAGCGAGCAGCGACACTCACACACTCACTAAAATATACTTCGAAAATCGGCGGTAAAGCACACTGCTGCTAAGATTGTAATAAGGACTCGTTGGCAGGTCGATCTCAGAAGAGGTGCTCAACCAAGGAGCCCAGATACTGAGCTCGTCTCGGAAGAACTGCTTTAACATAAACTACTAGCAGATAAACAGTATTAAACAGTGTATATGCTTTGTATAATTGTTTTACAACGCATAGGTAAGCCTAATAATACAGATGTATGTAAATCTCTAATCAGGTTATGTTTTCAACGTGCGGTGTGTTATTTACAGTCTTACATAGTTTATAGCTGGCTAAATTTACAGGTAAATTCTAATTCAGTGTTTAACAGTGTCAAAAATGCTCTACATCGTAGGTTTTTACATTCTGTCTCGGAAAAATAAGTTGTATTATCACAAAAGACAGCTATGACAACAAACTGGGACGAGATTTGTATCGTCACATCCTCCTCTTACTCCGGGAAAAATGGTATATATAGCTATTATTACTCTGAATTGAAAACTTAATATCACATGAAACTTTACTTTCAATGAAAAGTTTAAATTTCTAACGGAATAAAACACAAGAAGACTTTAATATTTCACGGCAACTTAAAAATGTAAAATAATACCTTTTTGCCCTGTCCTTTTATCTATGTGCTGGTATCAGTAAACAAACCTAAGCTGGTTTTATTAGCAAAGCTGTATAAAAGCAGGGTCCGTGATTTAGATGACAGTTATTGAATGCGAGTATTCCTCAGCTATTGAGTCGATTGTGAGTACTCCTTTGACACTTAACAACGAGTAATCCGTTAAGACGCCGAAACCGACCTCCAGGTGAGCAAGTTTCCATTTCATTAAAACACCGTACCGAGTCCTATACGTACGAGTTGTTCCGTTGTTTACTAAAAGTCATTCTTATTGTCTCTTTGTGAGATTCAAACGCCCGACGTCGCAACGCTTGTTGAACGTAGGCCAAAGCATTTTCGAAAGGCATGTATGAAAACATCCAGATACACTGTGACTAGCACCGGCTGTAATAATCTCCGCGGACTAAATTCACAAGTTGCGCGTATCTAGTCGTTTACAGTGACCCGTTGAGAGTTTTACCGACTTGATGTTTCGACGCTGCCGGCGTGTAAACTCGGGCGTTACAGACGTCGATTCCGCATGTTTATACAGAGTTGTTGTAAACCGACCCGTTATCCCGAGGCGGTTATTTTATCGTGCATAGATCCAAGTGCGTTTTTCCGACTCTGCGCCGCGACGTCCCAGTGCGTAAGCCGGGGCACTCAAGGCCTAGAGTCTGCGAGTCAACTTTCTCGTCTTATGCCGCGGGTAACATTGATTTCCACATACACCACGACCATCTAACTACGAACGTCGCCGTCGATCTGCAGATTGCAGAAACAACGCATACCTACACCTATTCCGTCATTACTGCCGTTAGCCGCCGAACCAACGCGACAACAGCGTCGCGACGGCTTTATTCAATACGATTTCTTGAGATCCCCGCATCTACCGATCACCCGCCGCTGTTATGAAAACCCGAAATTCGGCTCTTTCGCACATTCAGCACCCAATTTTACCCATCAGCGATCACCGTACTATTTTGTATAGCACGTTACCATACAATAAAGTTGTCTTGTACATTTTATATTAATTGTGTTCTTCATATTTCACCCTATCAACATGCTATCCAACCGTTGGCGCCCGAGTAATCTCACACCATTTTTCTGTCCGCTCTCCCCAAAATAGCGTTACAATTTTTAACCTTAATACAAAAGAAAAAATATTTCTCTTTCAACGGCGGCCTGGCTGCTCTTACGAGGTGATGCGTCCTGTTGGTCCACCTATGCGCACATGACGCCTCCTGCTTGTCGGGGCACCAGGATCCTAGCCCGGCGGTTTCCGTGCATCGGCTGGAGCGGTTGTGGGGACAGCGATTCCTGATTCCTCGGTACCGGGACGCTTACTCGCATCACACCTACACCCGCGGGGATGTCGGCTTCGCCCTCAAGGGTCTCCGGTTCGGCATTTGAAAGGGAACGGATTAGACGATTCCCGAACCGGCGGTGATATCTTGAGGGTTTGGCCTGACTACTTCGGGGACAGGCCGAACAGGGTGTCCAACAGTTCCTGGTTGATCCACTTAAGCGTCAGTGGAGTGATAGGGCGGTCCGGCGTGGTCGGCAATGGCGATTTGCCCAACAGCAGCCAGGCTGCCAGTGACCGCGGGGATACTGGCGAGGTAGATGTCGTCGGGGTCGATGGCCTGTAATAAGACGGGCTTGCAGGATCGAAGCCGTAGCGCTGCAGCAGAGCCTCCTGCAATGATGCTGTCCGGGTGGCCGGGAAGATCGTCGACTCTTCGGTGCTTTGCTCTAGAGCCGGCTGGAGCGGTTGTTGTGATATGAGGGGCTCCCGCTCGTGCAGTTACGTTGCGGCTGGCGGCTGTGTACGCACGTCCGGTTAGCGGGCTCTTAACAGAGGCAACCCCACTGCCCTGATGCGCAGGATGATGGATTCACTGCCGAGCGGCCCGTGCAGGTTCTTCCATGGGCGGAATCGGCGATACATCATCAAAATATGTAGGTTTCATATCTTTGATGTGAATGCGCCGTAATGTGCCGTTTTTTGTGTTGTAAGTCGTAAATTACGGAGGAGAATCGCTTCGTCACAGTCCATGGGCCTGAATATCGCAGACAAAGTTTCGCCGCGACACCCTTTGCGGCCGATGAGAGCGGATGTTCCCGACGCATCACCTGGTCTCCGTGGAAGAATTGAAGCTCTCGCCATTGCAGGTTGTAATGCTGACCTTGCTTTGTGCCACTCTCCCCGCTCTACGGGGTTGACTTGCGGTGTGTATGGTAGTGTTAGCTAAGGATCAATGTGATACTTACGTAGAAACTTCAGAACTGTTCTATTGTCGAATTTGGTGCCAATGTCTGTAATACTGGTTTTTGGGCAACGGCAAAGGACGAGTTCTCACAGTGCTGTCACTACGGCGGCCACACTGGCCTGGCGATCCACTTAGTCATTCTGTACTGGACTACTATAGCGTATTCATATCCTTTTTCAGGATGCAGCAGCGGTCCCGTGATATCGGCGGCTACCGTTCTTAAAGCTGGCCCACGTTTGGAGGGCCTACCGGTCCTCGCTGGTCCACTTTAAATTGCTGGCAGCTGACGCGTAGCCGAACGTACGTAGCAGCCTCTCGGAACATCCGTCGCCAATAGTGCTAAGCGCGCGAGAATCTTGGCAATGCCCAAGTTTCGCGTGGTCATAGTTCTCGGCCAAGATGTCTGGTCGCTATTCGGTGGGAATGCACAGCTTCCATTCTCGATGCGGCTCGGTGTCGGACAGGTCGACGAGGTCCTAGAACTGTCGGTACAGCTTGCCGTAGAGTACCTGGTACTCTACGTGGTAGTTGGGCTGCGCTGCTACTGCCAGCATCAGTCGCTGGTACCAGGGACACGTCATGGCCATTGCACTGAGAGTGGGTAAGGGCTTGCGGCTCAACATGTCGGCCAGATGGTTCAACCTACCTTTGCAGGACATGAAGTCGAAAGGTATGGCATCGTCATACATCACACATAATGCAACTATAATACCACCTACCACCTACTCACACGATCCTAGAAGTGTACAACAACTGCACAAATGATATTACAGGTTATGGAAACAATTACTTAACACTGAAATAGACAACACTAGTAGACAACTTTCAAAATTTAAAACAAACCTTTTAGAATTATAAACACAAATTTTGCAAAAAAAAATGCCACAATATTTATTTGATAACTTTAAACACAAACAAAATATTAGATTTAATAGACATTTTTCACAAAATTAATCATAAAAATTGTACAAAATTTAATAATCTGAAACAAATAGAGCATAACAGAATACAAACACAGCCCAAGTGGATAGAAAACTTAACCAATACTAAAGTTCCTAATAATGTATAAACAATTTTAAGTTTTGGACCTAAATTTTGTATAAGACCTTGTATCAAACAAATTTGTGTTCGTAAAGTGTTATGTGATCTTGAATATATTATTTACAGAAAGCGACAAAAATGTATGTAGGGCCAAGGTCACCAATATTTTGACAAATTATTTACAGAATGATCATGAAATCAATAATTACCCTCAATATTTATTACATAATGCTAAAAAGAAACTATAATTTCATTGTTTTGCAATGTTACCTGAGTCACGAAAAAAGAGTATTATCACAGGAAAGCACTCGAAATCTTGTGTGACTCAAATTCTTATAAACAGCTTAACCATGATCCGACCAACACTACCCAATAAAATGCCAACAAAATCGTCTGTAAGTTGAAGAATACTAATAATATCAGGGAACAAATATCAAAAACTTTAACAATTTACAATGCGACTGCTCCAAAATTTTATGGTCAACCAAAAATTCATAAAAATACTTTATCACTTAGACCTATTATAGCTACATTAGTCGTACCAAATTCAAAAATCGCTCCATTTCTCATAAATATTCTTACCACAGCTTACAATAAGGACAACAATAATTATAGAAAAGACTCATTCGACTGCTGATTTTATTAATAATTCTTCAATTCCTGATAATTACATTTTAATTAGTATAGACGTAGTTCCATTGTTCAACAATATAATCTACTGAGCTGGCAATAAACATTATAACCATTCAATGGGAACAAATACAGGATTACACAACTTTAGACCTTGAATATCTGGTAACCCATTGAGAGCCCAATATGACATGCATACACTCCACCAAAAGACCAAAACTAAAATTTTAACTACCATTTATAACAAAACATCAAGACTGATCTGCGCTGGTATAATAATAAATTATGAAAAACTTATTTTTATTAAGAACACAAGTGTTATTTTATAGCTGTTTGCTGTATTATGCCCCAAACAATTATTATAAACTCTTATAATTACAATAATTATAACATGCTAAAATTGTGTTTTATCTAAAAATACAGTATTATGTATACGTATTTTGGTAAATAAAATTATGTAATTTGGTTTTTGATGTATGATGATGGAAAACGTGAATGAATTTGTTGTTTGATACGAGGACTAATTAAATTATAATTCAATATAAGAAATAACGAAAACGGGGTATATTTTTGCTTACATATATAAAAGGTAATGATATTCAGAAAATTTATGTAGGATCTTATGTGCAAATAAAGGGCACTAATACACGTTCTACAATGGTTTTCACTTGGCATGGACGGTCTAAAGATCACCTAACTTATTGAAGTCGAGCTGTTCAAATTAAATATTTGTCATTCAGTTAGTGCATCAGTTTTTATTTAGGTAAATGAAGAATTACTAGATATTACTAATTAGTACATACATATTTATTTTTGTGTGGTACTGTGGTCTAAATTCTAAATAGGTGACTATCATTCTAGTGTACGAATACTCGATCAGAATCAGAAAATTATCCCAAATTAACTACTATCTAGATTTCTACATAAAAAATATTTAACGGTTTAAACTATGTAATAAAATTCACATATAGCTTGTTAAAAATTTCAAGATTTGAGTGTTGATTCTCAATCAAAAACAATTTTTATAAAATTCGGAAAATTATTTCTTATATTCTATTTAAGTCTTGAAGTGTATATTTTTCGTACGACTGGCAAACACGAATTTTTTTAAAAATAATTATGAATTAAGCATGTTATTCAATTTCAGTTAATTACGAGGTTAGATAATTAATTATTTTTAATAAAGATTTCATGTCTGCATTGGTGCACTAAAAATTTACACTGCAAGAATGAACAAATAATAAGAATTAATTTTCCGAATTTTGGAAAAACTATTTTTCATTATGCATATGAATATCGAAATGTATAAATCCTCAAAAAAATTAACCCTTTTCTAACACCCTGTATGTAAAATATGTGTCTGTGAATGTATGTTGTGTGTTCGATCAGAGTGAATATTTAAAATTTATAGCAAAAAAATAATACCTTCTCATTTAATAGGTGGAGTAAACACAAAACACACTCAGTATTAAGTAACCCATAGGAATATTAAAAAAAAGAAAATATGCCTAGGTATTAATATTGGCAATTTTGAAGTACAGCAGACACTTTCTACTTGGTTCTCTTGTATCCGTCTGGACTTCCCTATATCCGGAAGGATCGCGAAAATCGAATAGTTGACATTTATACGTGAAATATTGTAAACGTTTCTATTTTTTTATCTTTCATCGTGCAAAAACAAAACAGACGATGCTGACACATTATTTTTATATAAAACAGACCAAACTAAATTATAATTCCTTAACTTAAAGTATGTTTTATACCCTTTTTATAATTTAAAAATAAACGAGTCTCATTCTGGAAACGACGCAGCTCACATTTTTGCGGATACGTGAGACGGATAATATAATGTAAATATGTAGTATGTTTGTTCGTTTCTCTATGCTACGTTGCACAGTCACTGTTGATCTCTGCGGTAATAATTTATTACATACCAAAAATAATATTTTTGTTTGATTTGTTCCGATAAATTATTCAGTTATTTTCGAAGACGCTTTGGGCTCTATTACATAATTAAAATGGATACTGCATTTCAAATAAGTTATTCGACTTTCCATTATTTTAAATATTCATCGGTATTATAATAAAATTTCACTACGACAAAGAAATAAGGAAATAATAATAAGGAAATGCCATTTATTTATTTCATAAATTTCATTACTACAAAAGGCAAGTTTTCTTTTTATTCATCGATGCGCGTTAATACTAATTTCATCACTTCGTTATTTTATTCAGCGCTTAAAAGTAGATGTAATCTGTTGCACCATTTCCAATTTCAGCGCCTTACTCGTCCGACTTTCATCGGTTAAAAAATCGTACTTGAAAACTGAAGAATTCGATGAATTAATGATGGAGAATTCATTTTTGTCATTGTTTTTTAGATTCAGTTTTGTATAATATTTAATATTAATCCCATGTTTATGGAGTCAAAATTATAAATTAACAATATAACATATAATTTACTGTTGAAGTGGATGATACCACTTAAGGAGAATTAATATTGGCATTATTTTTTTTTATCAATTAATACAAATAATCATATAAAAAGTGAGAACTTCACGTCTATACAAATCTACACCGTTTTACATACCGACGCCAAATTTTGCAGAAATGATCATTCAGCTTACGAACTTGTCGCAGAAGTAGAGTTCGAAAATTTTGCATAGTTTTTACCTTCCGTCACCTCTAGGTAAGGAAGGTATTGTCTTTGGTCAAAAATTTTGTGGTGAGTTTTCACTGAATAAGCACGTTTCCAGGGTCTTTACAATACGATTTTACTATTGTGACGTGCGCCCCTGAGAGAAAAGTATGCATGCGCCGCTACTGATAGCATGTTCGCGAACAATGACGTAATCCCTTCGAAAGAACGTACCAGAGCGATAATACAATCCCCGACGCACTGAGACAGGTTAATTGTGCCGTGACCTCATTCCTTTGTATACGGGTCATTGTCGCTTTGAAGGCTTCTAGACTGTTGCGCTGTATAAATATCGGCCGAGATAAGGCGGAGAGTCAGTCTAATATATACAAGCAACCAGAAATGAACTCAGTGATATAAATAAACAGTTTACCAGTTGTTAACATAAATAAATGTAGTTATATAAATAAGTGTAGTGATATAAATATTGGTATAGATAAATAATCGTAGTGTTTAAGCATTTAATAATATTCTTAATGTTTATAATTATTTAATCATAGTGTTAGTTGTTTTTATTATCTTTTAATATTTAATCCTTAATTATATATCGTTTAATAAACGTATTCTTTTCTTAATAATATTTGTCTGTGTTTTACACTTCACCCATATAAATAAAAAACGTTACAATTGGTGTCAGGTGTGGGGTTGTTCATAACTGTGAAGTGTAAATAAAAATAAATAAAATGCCTAAACTATTAAAATTAAGTGAGTTGAAAGTACGTGATCTCAGGACGGAAGTGGAAGAACTGGATTTGGATGCAACAGGAGGGAAAACAGAGCTTCAAGAAAAACTGCGGCAAGCTTTAATCGAAGCTGGTGAAAATCCTGACGATTACTTATTCGAAGTTCCGTGTTACTATTCCGAGTTTTATAAAGTATTCGCAGAAAGATTACAAGAAAGTTCTAGAAGTTCTGAGGGGAGATTGGCGGAAAGTTCTACAAAAGCGGAGGAAAGTTCCGGAGCACTGGAAGAAGAATTAATGGAACACTCTAGAACATTGAAAAGAGAATTGCATGAAATTTCTGGAAAAGTGGAAGTAAATTCCGGAGAAGAATTAAAGGTATATTCTAGAACATTGGAAAGGGAATTGCATGAAAGTTCTAGAAAATTGAAGGAAAATTCCGGAGTACTGGACGAAGAATTAATGGAACATTCTAGAACAATGGAACGTGAATTGAATGAGAGTTCTAGAAAAGTTGAAGAAGATTCTGGAATTTTTGAGCAGAAATTGGAACAGGAATTAGAGGTAAATTCTGGAAGAGTAGAGGAGAATTCTGGAATCATGGAGAAAAGGTTAGAGCGGAAATTGGAGGAGAATTCTGAAATTACGGAGCAAATGTTGGAGCGGAAATTGGAGAATTCTGGATTACTGGAACAAATATTGAAACAACGATGGGAGAAGACTTCTAGAAAAACTGAAGGAAGTCTGCAAGAATTTGGAGCCGATGTAACTCGTTCGGTTCGTCTCACACATCGTACAGCTCCTGACAAGGATTTGGAGTACCTGGCCACTCAGAGACTCATCTTCGGAGTTCGAGACAGCAATACTCAGCAAGCACAGCAATTATGTCGCCCAAGAACTATAGTTAACGCACTCTCATATATATCAGATCATGAAACTGCCAAACAAGTTTCACGTAACCAATCGCGAGTGCGAAATAATTATGCTGTGGGAAATGTAAACATCGAAGGCATAGGTGAAAAAGTGCGACGAATTACAAATGAAGTGTTTGCAAGAAGAAAGAAACTCCGCTGTTATAAAAGAAGACGGAAGCGAAAAAGAAAGAGATCGCGAGAGAGAAAGAGAGCATGCTCAGCAAGAAATTAAAAAAAAATTGTAATGGAAGAATCCGTTGATGTCAAGGATGGATATGAAGAAAGAAGACGGAAGCGAAAGAAGGAAGAGAACGCATGAGAGAAAGAGAGCGTGCTCAGCAAGGAATTAAAGAAGAAATCTAGGAAGAAATTCCAGTAGTAGAGGAAAGCCAACCTGAAATGAATAGTTCTCTGACGAGCAGCTGCGATTCCAATCTAAGGAGTTTGAAACTGGGCCTGAAGACAGCGGGGAAGCGTGCCCATGGCGATTCGTATAGACAGCTCGAGTGGGAAACGAAAACTCGAGATAGATAACGATGACGACGATGCCATACCTCTCACCACAAGGAAGAAGAAAGTCAAGACAGAGAAAGGAACTTGAAAAGGAAGGGAAGTAACGTCGACGCATTGTTCAGAATGCCATGCTAAGGGAGGCAAATATGGTAGTAGACTAGAAGAAAAACATTCCACCATTGATAACAGTAGTCGACGATAGTTGGAAACCCGATGGACGCAAGGACCCGACTTACAGTACTGGAATGGAAAGCGACGAGAGCAAATCAATATGGGAAGATGTTGCACCACTGTAAAATCGTGCTGGGCGCAATGTGACTCCATGGTGATTGATGGCCTATTAAAGCGTGTGGTTGAGAATGCCATGGAACTGAGAAGAGAACTCAGTTGGTCATTCCTAAGAGTAGAGTACCAGACGTGTTAAAAGAGATCCATGACGGATCTGGCGGTGGCCATTTGGGAGTCAACAAAACATTAGAAAGATTGCGTCAGCGATTTTACTGAGTTAAGTGCAAGAAAGACGTTAAAGACTGGTGGAATAAATGTGTGGTTTGCGCTGGAAGCAACGGCCCTCATAGACGACAAAAAGTCCAATGCGTCAATACAACGTTGGCAGTCCATTTGAGCGCATTGCGTGGCCGGACCAATTCCAGAAAGAGAAGACGGAAATAAATACATCGTGGTTGTCATGGACTACTTCACCAAGTAGGTTGAAGCCTATCTACCAGGAAGCCATCACGGTCGCTGAAACCTTAGTCAAAGAGTGTGTATGCGGGTTTGGTGTACCACGTGGACTCCCAAATGTACCAAGGGTAATACGTGCAGATATTGCCATCGAGAACTGTTCCGGGACGAAACAGTCTTAAGGAGGGGGCAGTGTGACGTGCGCCCCTGAGAGAAAAGTATGCATGCGCCGCTACTGATAGCATGTTCGCGAACAATGACGTAATCCCTTCGAAAGAACGTACCAGAGCGATAATACAATCCCCGACGCGCTGAGACAGGTTAATTGCGCCGTGACCTCATTCCTTTGTATACGGGTCATTGTCGCTTGGAAGGCTTCTAGACTGTTGCGCTGTATAAATATCGGCCGAGAGAAGGCGGAGAGTCATTCTAATATATACAAGCAACCAGAAATGAACTCAGTGATATAAATAAACAGTTTACCAGTTGTTAACATAAATAAATGTAGTTATATAAATAAGTGTAGTGATATAAATATTGGTATAGATAAATAATCGTAGTGTTTAAGCATTTAATAATATTCTTAATGTTTATAATTATTTAATCATAGTGTTAGTTGTTTTTATTATCTTTTAATATTTAATCCTTAATTATATATCGTTTAATAAACGTATTCTTTTGTTAATAATATTTGTCTGTTTTACACTTCACCCATATAAATACCCATATAAATAAAAACGTTACACTATTTTTTTGATGATGTCTGTATGTATGTGTGTGTGTGTGTGCGTGTGTGTGTGACCGCGGTTTCGGCCGCGAAATCTCCAATAATAGAATTCCAAAAATTACAATTCTTGCGTATTCCTCTTCCTTACAACCATATGCAGACTTGATTAGATTTTGGTTATAATTGGTCAACCGGAAGTATCCTCATTCGAAGATTTTAACAGTTTTTCTTGAAAAAACTCAATTAAATATTATTATAACTTAAAGAATATATTATTCTCTATACGATTTGATTGCATTTTATTTTTCATTTTCAACGGATATAGAGTTAAAGAATTATAAAGATATTAAATTTCATAAATAAGCCAGCTATGCTAACTTAACAATGGAAACTGCTAATATATTCAGAAAATTTAAATTGACAAATGTCAATATCAATAAAAAGTTAATTAATGAAATTAAAAGGGAAATAACTCTAGTGTTACAAGTTTCCAGAAAGATATAAGAGAGACGATTACATTGGTTTGAACATGTCATGAGGAGAGATGAATATATTGGAAAAAGAATGAATAGCTTAGTAATAGAAGATGAAAGGACTGTAATGCGGAAGACTTGAGAGAAAAGGAATTGAATGAGGACGACACGCAAAACAAAAATGAGTGGAAGAAGAAAATAAAACATAGCGATCCCCTAACGAATGGGAAAAAACTATAGAAGAAGAAGATGTCAGTGTCAAGTGCAATTTGCATACTTTGTTTATAAATTTTTTTTAATGGAAATATAGGATATTTTGCAAGAAAATTTATGTATAGGGCGCGTGCAGTGACCTGACTATGCTGACTTTGGCAAGCAGATATGGGGACCGTGTCAAAATGACAGGTATTAATTACGTCCACTGACAAATGTCATAATTTTTCATTCAAAATGTAATGATTTTCTTATTTCATGTGGTTTATTTGTTATCAGGAGTGTGGAATTCAGTTGCCGAGAAAAGGAATCATAAAATACCAAAAAAATTAAATTTTGAATGAAAAATTATGACATTTGTCAGTTATGGGCATAATTAATAGCTGTCATTTTGACATGGAACCCCATATATGCTTGCCAAGGTCAGAAAGTCACGTGAATTCTATTTTATTATCTATATGAATTGATTGCATTTTAAATTTCATATTCAATGGATATAGAGTTAAAGGATTATAAAGAAATTAAATTTTATAAATCAGCCAGCTATGCTATAATCATGGGAACAGCTACTATATTAAGAAAATTCTAACTGAAAAGAAAATGAATGTGGTAGAGATGAGGATGTTGAGATAGACGTTGGGGAAAACACGGAAAGATACGGTAAGGAATGAATGAATAAGGGAAATAACTTGAGTATTAGAAGTTTCTAAAAAGATACAAGAGAGACGATTACATTGGTTTAAACATATCATGAGGAGAGATAAATAATATATTGGAAGAAGAATGAATAGCTTAGTAATAGAAAGTGGAAGAAACAGGGAAAGACCAAAGATAAGATGGAAGGACTGTATTGCGGAAGACTTGGGAGAAAAGCAACCGAATGAGGACGACCCGCAAAACAGAAATGAATGGAAGAAGGAAATAAAAAATAGCGACCCCTAACGAATGGGAAAAGCTAAAGAAGAGGTAGATGTCAGTGCTAAGTGTCATTTGCATAGTTTGTTTATGAACTAATTTTACTGCAAGAAAATTTATGTATGGAATTTGTACATAATACACAGGATAGACGGAAGGTATTGTGCTGGCCACATCAGATTTTTACCTCCCGCTACCCTTGGTAAGGGAGGTATAGGGATCGTGCTAAAAATCGCATATCGAGATTTTGGTAAATGACCACGTTTTAAGGTCCCTACAATCCAATTTTAACATTTTCACAATGATGTCTGTGTGTATGTGTGTGTGGATCCTCTTTATGCTCTAACTCAAATACAATCGTTCAGAAAATTTGAAACCTTGTATTTCTACCTTACTGTTATATGGAAAGATGCCATTAAATTTTGGAGTAAATCAGATAATTGAAAATGGCGCATTACTGGAAGCTCAAAATAGTTTGAAATGGGAAAAAGGGAATTTTTACAAAGATTAGGGAATTTTAGTGTTTAGAAGTCATTTCTGATTATTTCTTATTTAATACACAAATAAGAATAATATAATTGTTTTATTTTAGCAAATATCACTCTTGACATTAAACTTTTCATTATAAGAATCGAACGGGCGCAATATGTGGCGAAATAAACCGAATAGATTCTCCTTTCATTGTTCCTAAGGATTCCCAACGCTATGCGCCTGCGCTCATCAGCTCATCTTGTTCGCTCATGCTCAGTCATCGCTTATTGCATTGCAATGTGAAAGTAAATTGTGCAATATTATTTATTGTTCACCTAGTGACAATTTATAAATATAAGCGTATTAAAATGAGTGACATAGGATTGCAAATAGACCCAGATACGAATAGCGACTCTGAACCTATAAGCCAAAAACAGAAAGTGGATAATCGGATATATTTTTTCTAATTTTATTCTACTTACATATAAACAATTGAATTTTTTAATTTATTAAAAATATGAATTCTTATTTATACCCCGTTAAACAAGAATTTCGTGTTAATTTGCAGATAATGTGAACCGTTGAGTAGTTATGAGCAAAATAAAATGCATGTTTTAATAGCAAATTTTTACAATTTTTTTTTTTCAAAATTTCGATCATATTTACCGGAGTCCCTAAGACTTTTTTAACACTTTTAAAATGTATAGATTTGACCTTCCAGAGTTCGTTTTTGTAAAAATTAACATTCTACTCGACAATCTATCTTTCACTGAAATCGAAATATTGACCCATTTTTAACCTCACATTTTTAGCCAAAAATGTACAATTTTTGAACTCGGGTTTGAAGAGTTTAACCGGAAATTTAACCACTTTTATACCGGAAATATACATCAACTCTCTGTAGTTCATTTTTGCAATAAAAAAACACATCTTTAAACCAAATCGTGATATTGAATCATTTTTAACCGCAAATTTTTGGCCGAAACTAAACATGAAAACAAATATTTTGGGGGTTGATAATTCTTGAACTGTTTGAAATATATTCAAAATAACACTCACGGCGCTAGAAGTACCAAAGAAGGTTCTTATATAGTCAGAATTAATAATATATAATTGTATTTCGCACAATATATAATTTAATAAAACATTTGCACACCGAATTCCAAGCACACCAAATGCTCGTCGCTGCGAAGCGTACGGGATATCTGCTAGTTCCATATAAAGCTGGTTGAATTTTCACTCTCCTCGTTAGCAGACAAAAATATGAAAAATTTGACAATATACAGCAGGATACAAAAAAATCGCATCCATCTTAAAATTAATCAGATTTTCATCATAACCGTTACTTTAATCCTACCTCATCAGTTCCGTCGAACATTCATCAATGACTTCATTTTAAAAATGTGCTGGACTTCAACGCTAAATTTTTTGATGAATAAAAAAACTTGCCTAGTTACAACTCGATGTAAACATTATTACCGCTAGATACTGCGGTATTTTTCCCTAGAAATATGAAACGTCCAGAATCTAGTAACTTTTCAGTTTACCGAAAACTGAATTAAACAGCAAAATTTTACCTCAGGTAAACAGTAGATGCAGAGTAGCAAAACGAAAAAACCCGTATAAAATGCTATAAGTGACTACGTTTATTCCACAGTGAAATAAGCCGTTTAAAACCAACTCCTAAATTAGTTCGTTTATGTCGCATATTTTGAAGTGTGCGGAATAATTTACGTTTATCCACTGCTATTAACAAGGACAGATAGAATATTTTGCTGATAAAATCGCTTCAGTTTACTGTAATAATAACACCAAAATGCTCACGATCTTGAAACAAACAATTTTTAGAAGTCTTGGGTGTAGTAATATATATTTCTAATAATTGTTTATATATATATATATATATATATATATATATATATATATATATATATATATATACAGGGTGTAACACCAAAACCGACCACCGCCATTATTTTCTTTATTATTAGTTACAAAAAAAATTCTATACAATAAAGTTGTAGGAGACCACGGGGGACATCTCATTAGAGAAGAGAATATTTTTTTAAACCAATGGTTCGCAAGTTACAACATAAAGTTATATTTTTACCTTCCGTCACCTCTAGGTAAGGAAGGTATTGTCTTTGGTCAAAAAATTCGGTGGTGAGTTTTCATTGAATAAGCACGTGTGTGTGTATGTGACCGCCTTTCATGCACGATATCTCCAATACTAGAATTCCAAAAATTACAATTCTTGCATATTCCTCTTCCTTACAACCATATGCAAACTTGATTAGATTTTGGTTATAATTGGTCAACCGGAAGTACCCTCATTTGAAGATTTTAACAGTTTTTCTTGAAAAACTCAGTTAAATGTTATTATAACTTAAAGAATATATTATTCTCTATACGATTTGATTGCATTTTATATTTCATATTCAACAGATATAGAGTTAAAGAATTATAAAGATAATAAATTTTATAATTCAGCCAGCTATGCTAACTTAACCATGGAAACTGCTAATATATTCAGGTAATTCAAATTGACAGATGTCAGTATCAATAAAATGTAAATCAATGACAGAATAAGGTAAGTAACTCTAGTGTTAGAAGTTTCTAGATATAAGAGAGACGATTACATTGGTTTGAACATGTCATGAGGAGAGATGAATATATTAATAGAAGGTGGAAGAAACATAGGAAGACCAAATATAAGATGAAAAGACTGTATTGCAGAAGACTTGAGAGAAAAGGAACTGAATGAGAACGACACGCAAAACAAAAGAAGAAAATAAAAAATAGCGACCCCTAACGAATGGGAAAAACTAAAGAAGAAGAAGATGCCAGTGTCAAATGCAATTTGCATAGTTTGTTTATGAAATAACGTTACTGGAAATATAGGATCTTTTGCAAGAAAATTTTGTGTAGGGCGCGTGCAGTGACATGACTTTGCTGACTTTGGCAAGCAGATATGGGAACCCGTGTCAAAATGACAGCAATTAATTATCTCCATAACTGACAAGTATTATAATCTTTCATTCAAAATTTCATAATTTTCTTATTTCATGTGGTTTGTTTGTTATCAGGAGTATGGAATTCAGTTGCCGAGAAAGGGAATCATAAAATACCAAAAATTTAAAATCTTTTGCAAGAAAATTTATGTATGGAATTTGTGCACTATACACAGGATTGACGGAAGGTATTGTGCTGGCCACAACAGATTTTTTCAAATGGGATTATACATATTTTTTATGCCTATTCGAAAGAGTATTTTTTTCAAAATTCAACCATGAGATTATTTTATATCCTTACATAAGAAAAATATTGAGAAAAATTAAATTTAAATTTAAATAAATTTAATTTTTATCATTATTTTTCAGTAGGCTATGAATGGAAAACAATTGAGCTTAAATTAAAATGAAACAAATATTTGTTTAAAACGTTATAAACAGTGTTCTATTTGATTTCTATCCTAAATAATTCAAATTGACAAATAGTAGTTTTTGTTTTTCATGCATAGCCTACTGAAAAATGACTAGAAAAATCAAATTTACTTAAATATCAATCGTAATTTTTTATATATATTTATTATGTAAGGATAAAAAACTAATATATGGTTGAATTCAGAACAAAATACGCTATCGAATAGGCATAAAAAATTGTATAATCCCATTTGAAAAAATATAACTTTGTGTTGCAAATTGAGAACCACTGGTTTAAAAAAATATTTGCATCTTAAATGGGATGTCCCCCTTGGTCTTCTACATTTTTTTTCTATATTATTTTTATGTAATTATAATAATAAAGAAAATAATGGCGGTGGTCGGTTTTGGTGTTACACCCTGTATATATATTAAAAATTGAGGTTAGTCCATAACCTTAACGGTTTATCTGGCAGAACCTCAAGCGAGCTGGCTAAGGTAAGTCGTTATTTAAACAACTTGGGTTATCCCTAACCTGAACTGTTTACCTCGTATACAAAACCAACTGTACTCAAGCGGGTTTCGATTTAACCTTAAATGGTGCGAGATAAACATGTCACCCAGTATATGACAGGGTTAGTCTCAAGAATAACTTAAATTCATAAATACAATAGTTATTTAAGTTTTAAGTGCAGAAACTACTGCTTCTTGTTCCAGCTAGTTGAGGAAGTCGAGATGTCCAATACATCCGATACCGATAGGAAGCACATTACTGACCACAATACTTATTACATTTTTTGGGTTAGGTATGAAGTATCATAAGGTTTATACATCGCACTTTTCATTTCTTGTTTCGTTCTGTTTCATAACGTTCAAATCTTGACCATGAAGTTAGCGCAGATGAACTTCGCACGCTCACAATTTAAAAAGTACACTCCGTAGTACAAAAAAAAAAAATACTAACAATAACTCTACCTACTCCAATTCAATATAATCATTTTCATGTAAATTTTGTGGCTCGGAGTGTACTTTTTAAATTGTGAGCCAACTTTATGGTCAAGATTTGAACTTATGAAACTGAACGAAACAAGAAATGAACAAGGTGATGTATAAACATTAGTACGATGTGTGTGTTCCCCATTTTTTGCATGATCGATAAATTAAAATTTAGAAATATTTAAATCTTATTTTGATGTTTCAAAAAAAATTAGTTGCCATTTTTAATGTAAGCTTTGATCGTTGTAAGCGTTTATTTTCTATTTAGTTTTTACACGATCGGGTTTTTATTTACAAATTAATAATCAGTAAGTGATTGTGATTACTAACCGATCAGGAGGCGCGGCGGTTAGTAATTAAAAACAACCATCACAGCTTACTTTAAAAATGACAACTAAAATTTTTTTTAATGTCAACATAATTTTCTAATCTTATTTTTTATTTATTTTTATTGATCATGTAAAAAACGTAATAAGCATTGCGGTTAGTAAATGTATTTCTACCGATATGAAATGTATTGGGGATCTCGACTTCGTCTCGATCTTGAAATACATCCTCAACTGATAGGAAGCACTTACTGCCCTTAATACTTAAATAACTATACAGCATCGCCTCCTGATCGGTAAATAATCACAATTACTTACCGATCAGTAATTTATGAAGATAACATACTGCGTTGGAAACTAAATTGTTAATATTAAAAAAATATAGGATCGTGCAAAAAAGAAATTAAAATTAATTTATAATACAGCTAAAGTAATTATTTTAAATTAAAAATGTAATATTATAGAAACAAAATTCGATGACATACCTACATAAAATATGTAATTAAATAATAAATAGTCATCAATATTTAAATTGCAACTAGAAATTCAATATTTAATTAAAAACACAATTTTTATTTTTTTATATCTAAGAGAAAAATCAATTTATTATGTACTTGTACTACATTTAGTTAAAATTTCTGTCTTTCATAATTAGTATATAGTTGCATGAGTATATTCTATTACGGTAAATGTAAGAAGTTTAGTAAATATGTAAATTTGAAAAGTAAATTCACGAACAGTACCATGGTTAACTATATTATGTACACTTAAGTCAAATTCGGTTAGATTTAAAATGATCGTATGCATATGTGAAAATCATATGAGTAACCAAGATATTAAAACTTCTTTCGGTATTAAAATGATTTTTAATTGGCAGAAAAAAGCATATATAATTTACTTGCTGTATATATATTATAACTTTACATAGAATAGAATATAAATTTAATATTTTAATTGTAGGTAACTATTTTTAATTTGAGGTACAATGGGGTCCTCCACCGTAGTAACAAATTAGAACATAGGTCATTTATATTAAATTTAGACCTTAAAACTATATCAAAGACTATCAATGTTTAAATGAAGTTAATAGTTTTTAAAATAATCTAGTTGTTCGTATCATTTCCTAATTTTTAAATCTACGTCACACATTTACTCTATTCCAAATTATCACTACTTTCATGTATTTTGCTCCCCTATCGCCTTTTTAAAATACGGAATCCATTTTTAAGTATATGAATGTAGAAAATAACAACAGAAAAATAACAAAAGTAAAGCAAATATCACTTGTTTATATTCGATACCACGCCAGGATTGGTAGGAAAATAAAAAATATGTTGAAGGACAGTCACTCAAACCTTGCACAATACGCAACATTTTTATTATTAATTATTTTATGAAATTGTTTATTATCTACGCATATTGACCAAACAAGTCATTTTAACATATGTATACAGGTGTCCCAAGACGAGCTTACGGTAACTTTATTTTAAAACTATTCTATATTATTTTGCAAAATTTGGTATCTAGGGATTTTCAGACATTCCCAATTCAAGTAAAACATGGGTGTTCAGCCTTTAGTATTACGCGAACTACTTTTGCATACAAAGTTATTTGGCGAGCGACAACTTAAAATACAAATAAAACAAATAAATTGGAAGAAAAATATACATGTGTATATTGGTAATTTCCGAAATACATCAATAATTATATAATAAATGTAAATAAACATTTATTGTGATATAAATCAATGTGAAATTTGGAATTGCTCTGACTTCGCAATACTTTCGTAGTCAGGTTAGTATGATAGTATGATGATGTACTAACCGCAAGCTTAGATTCAAGTGATCATTCGTAATTTAATTTCTTACTTTCTTTTTTATATTACATATGTTTAAAAATGCAGAAATTGACAAATATGTTGATCTAAAACAAGCCAGGATTTTTTAAACGGTATTTGTTAATATCGGAAATTTCTAATTTCAAACTATTTCTTGATTAACTGATTTTAAATGAACATTGTTTGAATTTCAAGTTCTTTTGCGGATAGGTTTGAAAGTTAAAAGAAAATGTGCATGACAAACTAAACTAGACGTATAAACAAATACAATTTATATATTTTCCATTTTACTAAAAATCTATCCACTTTTAACAGGACATGATAACTAACTACCACAATTTTTTTATCGAAGAATTCATTTAAATAATAAAACGTGGTGTTCCATTTAAAAAATAGTTATTTGTGTATCAAGGTTGTAAAAGTGAACTTTTTTGTCCAAATCTGAAGTTTGCGGCCCCAAGTTAACGCCGAGGGCGGCAAATCAGATGAGGCTAAAAAATAACTTTTAAGCCGAGGTGCACACAACATTTTTTTAAACGACTATTACAGTTATTAATTTTTATGTAAAATATATACTCGTATTTCATATCTGATTGATTCATGTCACTTATAGGTAGAGTGCCATGTTTGACAACTCATAAAACAATTTGCTTACTGTCAAAATATATTACAACCTAAAAATGAAAATAAATTAACTACAATAATTAATTTGTTCAACAAGGAAATCAGGCGACAGGGATAGCGACAACGATTTTTTCAATACTCCCTCTTAAAATTTATAAAGCTGCATGTTATACAATATTAAATTTATTTACGATTTAAACAAATGTTTGACAATTCAGTTCGCAAAATATATGCGGCTCTATAGTAAAAGCGGCGGTAAAGTAAATGCGGTCGTAAAGTAGTCTTTGACAGATGTTAAAATAAGTGATACTTTACGGTTGTCAAAGGATACGTAAAACAATTAGTTATGTAACAGTTGCCTAAAAATTGTGTTCTTTGAATTTTTTATGATGTAGGTATTACATTTTTTTTTAAATTGTCGGTTATTAATTTATATTAATATAAACAAAAGCTTTCTTTATAAAACCGTTTTTTCAGATTATAGAAATTCGATTCCATTCTCGAGATGGAGTGATAAAGAAGTAGCCGTATTTAGAGAAAAAATGAAAAAGTTGAATTACGCCGGCTAATTATGAGTAACATGTTTTGTTGTGTCATATGTAATTTTTGGTAAAATTAAATATATAGCATTCCATTTGAAATAAGTTACGGACTACTCCCGGTTAAACCGGAGGTGCTACTGCTTTTAATTGAAACGGGTATGTCCGAAAACCCCTAGATACCAAATTTTAGAAAATAATATTGAATAGTTTTTAAAATAAAAATAGCGTAAGTTCGTCCACGGAGACCGTGTATATTTTTGTGTTGAAATAAAAAAGGGCAATTTATATAACTCCAATTATTAGCAAAGTCCAATGTTTGAGAACAAAATTATCTCTAGGTTACAGAATATTAAGAAAAATTAGTACGGCTTCGCGAATAACAATAAGACTAAAAATACTTTCAGTTTAGATTACGTTAAAAAAATACTGGAGGACCCCATTATTATACTTTTCTGATTTTACTCCTTGGAACCGCTCCTGGCTACGCATTACGACTATGGTACAAATGTTAAATTTAATCTATAATATTTTTTTCATTTTATCAGCGGTTCTCAAGCTTTTGCACTATGCGAGTTGCTTTTTATGTCAACTGTTCAACAATATTTTGTGTTTAGAAAATTGTTTATATTATTTTATATTAATCGGTAGTATGAAGTAAAATTGAGATCGACTAGAAATTGCTTTACGATCGATGGGTTCACATCATGCATATACGAGTTTTTTGATCATGTAGATTGTCTTACACGTTTATTAAATTTCTTACATTTGCCATACATACACAAAAATCCAAGAATCGTATAGAATTTTATAAACTATATTGAGTATTCAAAATTAAAAGTTATAGTACTCTCATAAATAAATATCGCATTATCATACCGTAACAAAAATTACGAAGATAAATACATAGACCAATTCTGAACAAATCTGTAAGTTTTACAGATCTGTAAATCAGTAAAAAAAAATACAAAAACATCTATTTTTGTTGATTAATATACAATTATACATTAGAGTGGCAGCTTTTGTTGTGATTTTGTTCATTTTTACAAATTTGCAAATCTGTAAGACATATATTTGATCAGAATAGATCGTGAAAAATTATAACGAAATTATACAGTGCATAAAAGTGTAATTTAATTTACACAGATAAATTATTTCAGTATAGTGCCGAGCGTTAAATTGAGACTAACCTTGTATGCGCAGAACCTAGAATTTGTACTTGGACAATTTTAAATGTAATAGTACTTATAATATGCTATTCTTATAATGTGGAACAAAAAACTCCGTCAACATCTAAAATTGGTACAAAAATGAAAGGGGATTCATTTATAAGCCAAAGTATGCGCAGGTCCAGTCTCATCTTAGTGCGCCAGCTATACCTAAAATAGCGACAATTATATATTTTATTATTACCGACAGTGTTTTGAAGTAATATAAAAATTTTAATAGTAATTTGTATGATAATCTTAGATCTTCAAATACGGGCCCCTTTTCGCAGTCACACAAATTTTGACCTAAGTTAAATAGTTTTACTCTATCTATATTAAAACATCGACATGTACCCTGACAACCTTACCTACATTAAGTTTAAATATTACTACCATATTACTATTCATACAATATAAATAACAAAATTATTAATTATTTCTAGATAAATATAGAATTTTATAAAATATATGCAACTAGCTGAGTTAAGATATGTATTAGTTCTGGCACTCTGATCAACCATCACACTACTGGCGACAACGACAGGCGGATGATTTTCAGCAACACTTCTTGCTTCTGGCTCGCTGCAGTGCTTGGCGCAGTGGTCGGAGCTAGGCCGCAATTCGGAGTCGTTGCAGGCGTAAGCGTGTGGGCCAAGACAAGCAGCGTAGGCGATGGCGTGTGGAACGTATGTTTGATCCAGCGTGCCAGTGAACAACACAGAAGCCAACGGTCCCAACGCGTACACCGGTACGTCTTCGCCACCATGTGTGGCCCACTGCCGTGGTACTGCAGCACCGTGTACGCTGTTCTTGTCTTCCAGCACCGTGGAGACGTTTAGGGGAATTGGACGCGGCGAGCTGTAACCTGGTCCATTGCCGTATAGGAGTGTGCTGTAGGGTTGCCCATCCACATCTGATACTTTGCTGTCAGGACCTAAATATTTCAGAATAATTAATGTATTGTTCTCTATAAACTGAACGGGGTATATGAACTTAATCAGATTGAGAGAAAATAATACAGTAAATGTAAGCGGGTAGTCGGACTAACGATTTATTCGGATTACTGAATTTGTATGTGTGTAAATAAAGTCAATTCAGAAAGTTTTGAAATATTTATTATAGTACCTATTTCAAAGAGCATGTAACGCTGAAATTAAGAAATAGAAACAAGAAACATAATTATTATCTTCTTTTTAGTTTTAATTTTTTTCTTGTAAGGTTATGTATTATATTATTCTGTAATTGGGATGTAAGAGTATGTTGAATTTAAAATAATAAATAAATATTCTGAAAAAATATTAAATTTCTGTTCATTATTATCGTGCTAAAAATCGCATATCCAGATTTTAGTGAATAAGCACGTTTTAAGGTCCCTAGAATCCGATAATAACATTATTCGAATGATGCCTGTGTGTGTGTGTGTGTGTGGGTGTGTGTGTGTGTGGATGTGTGGATGTGTGTATGTGTGAGAGGTTGTTGGAGGTACGATTTCTCAAATTCTATAAGACTAAAGACCTGTGTAACTACGGATTCCTCAATCTAACAGTAATGGGAAGAGTTGAATAGATTCTGGTAACAATTGGACAACTGGAAGTAGTACTATTTTAACAAAAGTCTTCTAAATATTATTTTTTGAAAATTTATGTTATTACAAATATTAAAAAAACAAAATTCTCTATCCGACACATTTAATTTTTTTATTATACCGTCCATAGATTTAACGATATAGATCTATAAAATAATCTGTTGTAGTAAATCTCACAGCCTGCTCACAGCTCAAACATCTCCATGGTAAATACTTGAGAAATTAAAATGTAATTGACAGATAAATGTCACTAATGTCAGTGTCAAAAATTCAGAGATAGTACTGTAGGCTTTTTCTGGGAACGATATTTAATATTTCTTATTGTATTATTAATTATATATTTAAAATTATAGATATATTACATGAACCCTTCAGAAATAACGCCAATCCCGGTAATGAATTGGAAAAACCGCGAACATTTAGAAGAAATGGAGAAAACTTGCGCATAGAATAAATTTAAAATTATAGAAAATACGTAAATATAAAGATTAGGTGTAATTAGATTTTTTTTGTGTGTACAAGAAATGTTAAATACAATACTTATATATACCACAATGGAAAGGGCGCGAGAGGTATTGTGATGGCCACAACAGATTTTTTACGATAGGATGGATAACGACAAGTTGTTCCTTGTTCTATGTCAGCTGATTATTAAATTCAATACGGACCACGTAATGAAAATAAAGAAATGATAGAACGGTCTGTTTCACGAATGGAACGTATGAAAGTGGTTTAATTTAAATTTTCACGGATACGGATGAATTGACATGTGCATATAGAAACGAAATATAAATTTCTTATCATATTTTTGATAAGTAATGGATAATGTTTGGCTTGAGTGTTCCGTGTACTGCTTTTCTACGATAGGATGGATAACGACAAGTTGTTCCTTGTCCTATGTCAACTGATTATTAAATTCGATACGGACCACGTAATGAAAATAAAGAATTGATACAAGGTTTGTTTCACGAATGCAACGTATGAAAGTGGTTTAATTTAATTTTTCACGGATACGGATGATTTGACATGTGCATATAGAAACGAAATATAAATTTCTTATCATATTTTTGATAAGTAATGGATAATGTTTCGTTTGAGTGTTCCGTGTACTGCTTTTTTACGATAGGATGGATAACGACAAGTTGTTCCTTGTTGTATGTCAGCTGATTATTAAATTCAATATGGACCACTTATTGTTTCAATGGGGACGCGCTAAATTTTAACGTACGTAAATCACATATCACGGACAAGTGATTACAGATCCATAGGCATGCAGCCTTACTTCTACCCGATGTTCGAATTAACGTGGGTACGGATTAAGATGTCTACTGTATATTTATTAACAAATAGCATCCGTATTTTAACAAAGTTGCCAAATATTAATTATATTCTTGAAAAACAGCATTTAAGACTTCCGTGACATCACATTTACGAAGTAATACAAGCAACGACAGCGAATGAATAGGTTGGTACACATCTCTTTTGTTCTCATTTCTTGTATTACTTACTTTACACGGATGACGTCACGGTAATATTTCAAAAGTTTTACTGCCGTTTTGCTGGAAGTTTTTAATATATAACAAATCTTAAAAAATACGGCCATATTACTTTTATGTCTGAACAATATAATTACATGAATTAAAAAAATATAGTCACATACCCCATTATACTTTAAAATTCATATTTTAAAAAAATAATGTGATATTCCAGGGATGTGCGTCTACACGTAATGTATGGCAGTTTACTTACAAAAGTAAACAATATAAATAATGTCAAATGCAAACAATACGTAGATAATGTAAACTTAGTACTTGCACATGCTCATGGAGGTTTAACGAAATGAAGATAATTACATACTTATTTTGATAGTCTGTCATTGATATTAAAAAACAAAAATGGGAGGTAGAAAAGAAAACATTTTTTTAACAAAATTATGTAAATTATACACATAAACAATAAATAGTAATATAGTCTGCCGTAGACAATAAATAGAAATTTTGATGCCGTAAACTACATCATTGTCTATGAGGAGACGACGTAATTTACATGGCATATATTACAGGCACATCCCTGGATTATTTTAATGAGTAAGTAGATCGAATTAAAATACGAATAGATATAGGAAAGAAAATAAATTCCGAACTTAAAAATGTTGAAAGACAGATGTACAGTCACAGTCTAATATTTTGTGAAACTAAGATGGAATTTTACAATATACACTAAAAATTATAATTTATTAAATTATTATTTTGCAGTAGGTATACTAAAGTCGAATCAATTGTATTAACAATATAAGATGTTTATAATGGAAAAAAGAAATACAATTATGTGCAAGTAATTCGGCACAAGGCAAATATTACTAAAATATGGCACTTATTGTGGTTTTTTAGCCTTACCTAACTTTAACCGTTTTTCTATCTAACTAATCTTCAGATAAATCATATTTTTTTCCAATTTGTGATATAAATATTTCATTTTCAATATTTCAACTTAGCCGCAGTGCAAAATGCATTAGAATATTCAGTCATATTCCAAAAAAGGCTCAGCATGTTACAATGTGTCGGATTATGAGTTTTATAATTACGTATTCCATATTTTATAATCTGTTGAAGGTATAAATATAAACCAAAAGCTTCATAAATTACAAATGTGATACAATTGAAAAGACTAACATAAATGGGCTGCTAAAAGCCCCACTATAAATATATTTCCTTAATTAATCGGCCATTCGCGATTACTGTTCAATACATTACGGGCTATTCATCTAAACCGAACAAAGGAATTTGATATTTGTTTAGCCTTCATTATTCTCCATTAAATTTTAGAACAAAGTGCTACGCTTACAATTTTGCAGCCTAATATTTTGCGTGTTTCATTATATAAAATTAAAATTGACTAACAAATAAAGAATTAAGAATTATATATTCTACAACTATAAATATAAATGGGGATAATACAATGTAAAAAATAGTTTCCCAAGTTAAATCACTTTATAAGAGTACGAATCAAAATTGAAATAGGAAGAATAGTTATCTTCAAATCAACTAATACCAGAAACTTAAATAAAAAGTTAAAATTAAAGTTTATTAAATAATCGTTAGACAGGAATATTTATGCTACACAAAAATAAGGTATCAGTTATAACATTTTTAATCATTGTTCTGTAATGATAAAATTGAAATAACCAGAAATAAAACATTTGCAATTCAGTTCCCTGTATATAAAATAAAAGTCCGGTCGCATTGATCATCCACAGTAGAGAAGCAGTACGCTTGAGATGAAATATCTGCAACATAGATTACCGAAACAATGATAAAATGATTAATTGAACTGAATTTACATGTTTATGCAATTTCTGCAAATCGGCTTACCTACGCATGCAAATTTTTACAAGTCAACCCTTACGTCTGCATGGAAATTTGAAGCAAAAAAATTGCTTGAATAAAATATATTTTGCTAGACATTTGGCATGCTGTTCAAGGTGAGTGCGTGCAGCACTATTATAGATTTTTTTTTATTTTGAAAATGAATGATAGCATGCATCGTAAATAGCTTTGTTTTTATGATTCATTACACATAGGTACTGTTATTACCTCTCGATAAGAGAGGTATTGGATTCATGCTAAAAATCGCATATCCAGATTTTAGTGAATAAGCACGTTTTAAGGTCCTTACAATCCGATTATAACATTTTTACGATGATGTCTGTCTGTGTGTGTGTGTGCGTGCGTGTGTGTGTGTGCGGTTGTTGGAGGTACGATTTCTCAAATTCTATACGACTAAAGACCTATGTAACTACGGATTCCTCAATTTAACAGTAATGGGAAGAGTTGACTAGGTTCTGGTAACAATTGAATAATCGGATGTAGTAGTATTTTAAAAAAAAAAATCTAAATATTTTTTGAAAATTTATGTTATTACAAATATTAAAAAACAAAATTCTCTATCCGACGCATTTAAATTTTTCATATCTTCTATAGATTTAAAAATATAGAAATATAATCTATATAATAATCTGTTGTAATAAATCTCACAGCCTGCTCACAGCCCAAACATCTCCATGGTAACTACTTGAGAAATTTAAATGTGTGTAATTGACATAAATGTCACTAATTTCAGTATCAAAAATTCAGAGATAGTACTGTAGGCTTTTTCCGGGAACGATATTTAATATTTCTTATTGTATTATTAATTATTTACTTATTTAAAATTATAGGTATATTACATGAACCTTCGGAAATACCGCCAATCCTGTTAATGAATTGGAAAAACGAACATTTAGAAGAAATGGAGAAAACTTGCTCATAGATTGAATTTAAAATTATAGAAAATACGTAAATATAAAGATTAGTGTAATTACAATTTTTTGTGTGTACAAGAAATGTTAAATACAATGGAAAGGGCGAGAGGTATTGTGATGGCAACAACAGATTTTTGTTTTTGATCATATTAATACACATAAGATTAATATTAATTTTGGCTAATAGCTACTAATAGTAAATTCATTTATTAATCTTTTCTTTCTTTTTATTCATTGCTGTGTCCACTTCAGCACTTGAAAAGTAAATCCACATTTAAAATTTGAATAAATTGTAAGCAAAACTTCGAAAACAAAACTCTAGCGGTACAATTAAAAATCTCAAAAATTATACAAATTTTACGAGAGTGTAATCCCATACAATTTGTGTAGGTGAAGTAACACAGTTTTTCTTGTACTAATGAATTTATACAAATTATCTGTATGTGCGTGTAAATTCAGTTTTTCAGGAACATATTTTTGAGAAATGGTAAACAACTACTATTACTTTGCATGTGTGGAGTCACGCTTACGACAAGCTGTTTGTCTTTGGGGTTCATCTAATGTTCGTAATATATCATACTGTATCTTTATAGCCCAAAATAGAATTATGAAATAAAATGCACGTGTAAGTTTATCATCTGGGCGCACTAACTCAAATACTATCATTCATAAAAGTTTGAAACCATGTATTTCTACTTTATTCTAATATTAAAAGAAGCTATTACATTTTGGTGTCAATCATATAACCGGAAATGACATTTTACTTGAAGCTCAAAATAATTTTTCTCCAAAAAATACCTTTAAATGTTATTTTTTCGCACTTTGTTAATATAAAAATGAAAGATTATTCCATTTTCTACAGGTTTGCATTAATACTTTTTCTATATATTTTATAAATAAATTTATAAAGTAATATAAAAATTATATTTTATATTTCGGAACTTATGCTTTAAACACAACTCCATGGTTACATAGTTCATCTCAAATGTATGTAACTGGCAGATAAATGTCACTGTCAATAAATAATCATTTCAAAATAATAATAGTAACGTTTTAAAATGAAAATTGCAATTAGTACAATAGCTATATGGAAAGGAACTTAATATACATAATTTCAAATGAATAATGATGTTTAAAAACAAAAAAAGTAAATAGAACAATACAGTACAAACAAGGCTCCATTTTGTGCCATTTAAAATTCGAAATATTTGGCGTTGATCGGGATCGAATCGGGTTCCCCAGATTCACGACCAGACATCAGGCACGCGGCAACGAGACTCCATAGGTATATATTTAAATTAATAAAAATTAAATGGCGGGAGGTATTGTGTTGGTCATATCAGATTTTATATTAAAAATGTGGTTGTACATTTACAAAAATGAAATACATATGTCTGAACAATATAATTATATTATGACATAATAGTTATTTATGTATTAAGGCCATAATCAAAAGATTGTAGCACGGGGAAATGTTTAATTTTCCCGTGTGCAATAATCTTGATTATGTCCGTGGTACATACAATGTTTATTTTATTTTGGTTCTCGAAATTCAAGGTTTCAATAGGTTTATTATTTGTATATTTGTTATCGTTTTGCTGGCGTGGTGAATTTTAAGTATGCTGTAGTTTTTAAAGAATTTGTTGGTGTTGGTATGTTGTTTGTTATAAACAATTTTAATTTTGTATCAAACGAATATGACAAATATCGAATGAATTTGAGTGTGCACAGGACAAATTAGTTCCACAGAAGAGAAAAGAGGTATACTCGAAAATATATCAAAAAAAGTGATTCATCGAATTTGTTGTGTTGTCTGACATTTATCCACTAACCGTGATTTTGATATATGTTTGAATAGCTGTTGCCTGGCAACTTTAGGCCCTCGGGCAATAAAAGCCAAATTGTGCTTGCTTTTGAGAGCGAATAAACAAATTTATGATTCCAAAATAAAAAAAATTAAAATCTGTTATCGCCAGTACAATACCTCTCGCCACTTCCGTTTTCGGTTACATAAGTATTGGGCGCGATCAGTCATGTGACTTTGTTGTTATAAGCACTATTCCTTTCTCTTTTCGCGTCTTCTGTATTTCCTGAGTACAATATATTTATTCCATTTATTAATGTCGTGCTACTTATCCCATTCCATCTTGTTTCATTCAGTGTCAAAATTTGTACGTTATATCGAACCATTTCCTTGGCTATTTCATATGCGTTCACTGGTTCTATCATAGTCCTTACGTTCTATGTAGCTTCCTATGTATACTCTTCTTTATTATACATGATGGTTTTTAAGTTTTAAATTATTATTATTTGTAGGTTTTAGTTACATAATATTATACCATTGTTTATATTTCTTTCGTTTTTTCGTTATTCCTTTTCCTCCCCGGTTGTCATTATATGTTTTTTGTCTGCATTTTAATATTTTTGTGATATAACTATTGCTGTTTGATTGGCTGAAGTAATTACCATATGGTACTTTCTGGTAATAGGTCTTTATTTTGTAGTATTGTAGTTGTTCGCTTGGTACCACTCCTTGTTTCTTTTTTATCCCATACATATTCCAGTGATCGTTATTTTTCGGTATCGCGCAATGGCTGTTTTTCCTTTAAATATTTGCTCTTTTGTGGTACTTCTTAATTCTCTCTGGATTCCTCGTTCTTCGTGTGTCATATCATTTTCTATGTATATATATATAAACATCTAATCTAGCTATTCTTTTATTTAGCGTATTTCTCTCTTGTTCCCATTTTCCTTCGATGGTATTTACTAGTTGTTCTAGTATTTTCTTCGTTGTACTTTTAATTCTTGCATATCCTCTTCCTGATTTTTATTACCATATGTTCATTGATTCATTAAAGGCATTATCTTGAAATCTATTGCGTATGTCTGATGATCTGATAAGTTTTTTTTACTGTGAAAATTTGTACTTCTTGCCGCTTTCTTCGATTGTTTGTATTCCTTTTAATTTCTTTGTCGTAGTTTTTTTGCCGAGTTTCTACTCAGATATTTTTATATTTATATTCGACACTATATTTTAGTTAGTAGTTTATTTTAGCCGGAAAAAATAAATAAGTTTATGATTTTTATTTGTTATTAGTTTACTAATTTCAACTATATTTGGCGACACTGATTTTGTGCGCATGGCTTTATTGAAATTTATCACTATTAACCAATAAACACTCAATATATAAATTATCATTTCTAAATCACTATACAAATATGTTTTGGTTTTTATAAATAATAACACATTCTTTTTAGCTCACACTACTTGTGTACTGAAGGGTTGATTAGGTATATTAGATTTTAACATTTCTTAAATACGAGAAAAATATAATTCTATTCTATTCATAAAAATAAAGAAAATTAAGGTGGCGACATTCATAATTTATCGATGATAATAAATTTATATACGAAATATTGAAGGAACTAAAATGGGACCCAGCTGCAAAATAAAACATTTTAAAAATACTTTTATCGTTTGTTGCGTGTAATGTTTCGTCAAGTAACAATCTTAGGCGAGCAGCATGTGTCAAATAAATTTATAGTATGTATCTGAATATTAGAAAACTCTGCGGATTTGTAAACACAATTGCTGCTACCGCAAGCCTTGTTTTAAAACACTATTTTTAAAAAAATGTCAAATTTCATTATTTAATAATAATAAATATCATACAAATTTGTCAAAATTTATCAGAACATATTTTTTAAATAATCAATATTTAAACATAAGGGTGAAATTAAATGTGTATTTAGAAAATAATAATTATTAGTATTACGATAAGTCATAACACATTAAAACCATTTTTTTTAAAAAAAATATAATTTGCCTGAATTTTCCTTTGTTTGATAGTTTGACTTTTTATTTCAATTAACTGATCGCACGGTATGAGTTCTTTGTTATTCCTATCAATATCACAAGTTGCGATTGACATTAGGAAGTATAGTTTCCAAAATAATTCAATGTTGGAATATAAGGTCTTTCTTTTTATTTATTTTTCCATAACTTCCCTTTTTCCAACCTATTGCCCGAGTCTAGACTATTTCTTTTCCAGCTAATGGATTTCGTCCTCTAATCTTTTCAACTTTCTTTTTCTTTTTTTATTGATTTCTACATATTTTATGCGTCTTTTTCTTCAACTGTCGTTGTTGGTGAGCTGAGCATGATACATCCGACCCAGTTCTGTTTGAACTTTTCTCATGTAATGGTATGTATTCTCTTATTACTAATTCATTTGTTGCTTGTATATATGTAAGCAATATAATTTGCTCCTTTTTGATAATATTAAAATTTAATATCTACATATTAGTACTAGTAACAGACATATGTCATAATTCTCAGAATACTTTTCTAATTATTGCAATTCTTTTCATTATTAGTTCGTTTAAAAAAGAAAAAAAAAATCTGTTGTGGCCAGCACAATACCTCTCGCCATTTTCATTTTATGTTACATAGGGCGCGAGCAGTTATGTGACTTTGTAGGCCTTGGCAAGCAGAATGGGGGCCCGTGTCAGAGTGACAGATAGTAATGTACATAGGTGTCAAGTATCATAAGTTTTCATTCAAAACATTATGATTTCCAAATCCATGTGGATTATTTTCCTCGACAAGTATATTCCATACTATGGATGACAAATAAATATCAGAATATTTTGAAATTTTGAATGAAAAATTATGACATATGACAATTGTCACGTCTATGTAAATAACTACTAGCCGTCATTCTGTCACGGATCCTCATATCTGCTTGCCAAGGCCAACAGAGTCAAATGACTGCTCGCGCCCTATAAGTAACGAATTTAACATTTGCTGTAAACACAAATAATTAAAATTGTATCTCTTCTTTCGTTCTATGAAAAATGTTGTCCTACCTTTCTAATATGTTCAAAATTCTTCAAATTCATTGACGGTATTAGCGATATTTCTTAAGGATATACAGATGTAATATTAATTTACCTATAATTTAAATACATATTTAATTAATAATACAATAATACAATAATATATATATATATATATATATATATATATATATATATATATTTACATCCCACTACCATTGTGGCGTCCCCTGTGTCATTTTCTACATTCAATGTGACGTCCTTGTGCATATGACGTCCGGTATACGGACGTCACTTTAAAATGCCTTGTAATTTTTTTTCTGGCATCAGGGGGGCCCCTAGAATCGTTTGGCAAAATTTGTTATGGACGTCACAATGATAGCGGAGTGAAAAATGTATATTTTTTGTAGTTCAAAAAAATTCCACTTGTGGTGTTAGTGTCGTCCGGTGTATATACACTGTATATACAGAAGTTTCATTCCACCGACAATCTGAACTCCGTATACTTGGCAACAGTGGGCACTGGGCAATACATTAGCGCGCAAGTCTTTTAATCGTATTTAAAGTTATATTGTGCACTCCTGATAATATATTAAATTAATATTTAAATAATCAAACATTTATTTTGTACTTGTAAAATCCTCTTAGTAAAGACAAAATCGATAAACTATGATGTCAAAATAGAAATGTACTCAATTTAAAAAGGAAATTATTTAAATAACATAAAGCTGAATTATTAATTACAAAATATTGTGCAAATTGTAAATAAATGCCAATTGTAAGGATAACAAAATTTATGATTAAATGTATGGAATAAATATAAGGACGGTATGCTACAGTGAAATATAAAAATAAAATCTTTATAAACTTTTATTCTAAAATATCAAGATTGAAATTTGAAATAGAGTAGAAAAATGGAGAATCTAAATAGAAAAAAATGTTTTAAACAAATTAACTCTCAATAAACTAAACTATTTATTAAAACATATAGATAATTTAATTACTCTTATTTAGATGCTTATTTCGATTTCCCCTCTACTTACTAAAGTGTTTAGCCAAAGTGAGTTGCCGAGTAATTAGAAAATATTTTTATACTTACTCGTAATAACGATATTTATACTTATTAATAAATATTTTACGTGCCTATAACTAATAGCATAAGTTTATGGGTCGATTCTGTTCACATCTATAAGTCTTACAGCCCTCTAAATCTCTAAAAACGTCATAAAAACACATCTATTCTTGTTGATTAATATAAAATTATACATAAGAGTGCCAGCTTTCGTTGCGATTTTGTTCATTATTTACAGATTTACAAATGCGTATGACTTTAAGATGTGAGCAGAATATAGACCCATTAGATAATTTTGTTTACAAATATAGGTGTAGGTACCTAAAACAAAATTTATAAGATTATTTTGTGAAAAAAATTGTTAAGCTATTTGCTTTTTATTTTTATTATAATGTAATTTGAAAATTGTGATTATATTTCTTTGCATTATGTAAAAGAACAATTTTCAAAAATTAATAGCTTTTAAAAAGCTAAAATTTTATTGTAACCTACACTACTTAGAAAGAAACGCGGAAAATTAATTTATTGGCAACAATAACGAATTTGTGTGGTTTTTGAAATATTCTTTCTGGAAATAAACTGAATAGTTCTCCATAATAGTATTTCATGAATTTAAATCATTTGGTAAAGATATTTATGAATAAGTATACATAATTAAAATCGTTATTACTAGTAAGTATAAAAATATTTTCTAATTACTCAAAACTACGGAGCATTTTTCATTGAATTTGCGGGTCAAAGCTGTAAAGTTACCAACACTTCTTAGTATTATCGTAACTAAGTAAATTAATTGTTGCTATTATGAAAGAGACATTTGCTTCTGTAACAGAATGAAACATAGATCGTAACTAGGCGTTGGGAATATTTTATTTAGTGTCAAATCAGTAATTTTAGCGACACAATAATAATACTCGTATTGGTACAAAAGTAGATAATTTGTGCACAAAACTGATTTCGTGCGGGACAAAATAGGTACTTAATTATTTATTGAGTGTATAGATTGCTGTTGATTTGAAAATAGTTTAATTAATTAAATTAAAATGAAATTTAAGACAAAAATAAATGTGTGGGATTAAGTGAATCTCGGGTCTTGCGTTTGGTAACTAATAAGTATTTTGGTGATAAATTCCTTTTTACTATAGCAAATATAAAGACGAACCCCGGTTTACTTGTATTCATTTTCTTTATAAATGTATAAATAAATAAAAAAATCAGTGTAGTAAAACAAACTGCATATTGTATTAATGCGTCACTGTTACAAAATAAGTGAAAAATGAACTTATTAAATATATTTATCTAAATCACAGCAAAATACAGATAATTATTTTTAGTAACCACTAGGCATGTAATATGAACTGAATTAATAATTGATGTTTTTTTTTTGTAAAATTAGTCTCCATTTCCTTGGAATTATATTATATAAAAATTGTACTTTTGCGAAATTCATTTTTTTCTCTTTTAATATATGGTACCCAGTGGCCATGCGCCTGACATCAAAATTATTTCGAATTTTAAATGACACAAAAGAGACTCCTGTATTTCACTTTCTACACCAGCAGTAAGTGCCTGTGAGGTGACGTCTGATAAACGCCGGCATGATACGCATATGTCATCATCATTACTGATTTCTGCGTTCAAAGCTAATTGACACACCCAGAAATAGGTAATATGTCGTGATGATATATTTTTTTGTATATATTATATTAAAAGGATATTCAAATTTTGAAGATATTTCGAATAACGGCACGAAATTAGTTTTGTGTAAAAATTATCTACTTTTGCGCTAATACAAGTATTATTATTGTGTCGCCAAAATTACTGATTTGTCACTAAGGAAAATATTCTCAACACCTAGTTACGATCTATGTTTTTTTCTGTTACAGTCGCCATCATAATAGCAACAATTAAATTACTTAGTTACTTTAAAAATAATAAGTTTTGGTAATTTAACAGCTTTAACTCGCAAATTCAATGAAAAATGCTCCGGAGAACGATTTGCAAGGGGTATGGGTCAACGCAAATATATGCATAGAACACGTGATCGTAAAAATTATATGAATCCTATATATTATTGAACTCTACTTGAGGTTTAGAGTTGAATGGTCGTAATGTAAAAATCGATTTTGCATTCAACAGAACTAGTTTTTATCTAACATTAAATTTCAGCTCTTCCTTCATCCTAATTAAACCACGATTAATGGTGTATTTGCCGTCCGTGAGAAGTTATATGTATATGTATATTAAGCGTCGTTGGGAGCCAACACGGGAGCGAAGCGGAGAATTTTCATGAGTAGGGGCCGGTATTTTCACTTCCGAATAAAGCTATAGATAAATTTAACCTTGGGATAAATATTTTTGTTGTCTTTTCACTTGCAAATAAATTTATTCGAAAGAATAACATGTTATTCGCGGAATAATTTATTCGCTAGTTGGGTAGCGAATAAAGGGTTTATTTGTATGTACATTACATTTCTACATAGTGTACATTTATTAACAAAGTGGATATATTAAATATTTTTAATGATTCTGGTGATTGTTTGAACTATGAATGAATAAATAATGCGAGAAATCGAAAACGCACGATCAGACAGCAACCTAACCACACGCATCAAATTTTTGACAGATTCCGATTATGAAAACAAACAGTTCTTATTTTATTATTACAAATTGAGTTTCGTATTTGATCTCAAACAGTGCATACATAGGTAAATCCCTCCTTGGGTAAATCATTATAAAGATCCTGACATTTGATGTTAGTAAAATATTTTCGGATTTTGAATACTTTTATACAATATTCATTTACCTCGAACTGAATTTCTTTTTACAATATACATATATTTCGTTTACCGTGTATGATTACTGCAATAGATTACTTGTTAAACTACACTATCACGGGGCTAAAAATGCAGGAGGATATAGATGACAATAAGGATGTCAAACAAAATTTTGACAAGTACGGATTCAAAAGAATTTGACACATTTCATCCTTGTCTGCCTAACGTGGCTACGCAAAACTCCATCCTTCTCCACTGACACAAATTCACTCTGCAAGGTTACCAATTCACGAATGTTAAAATTATTCGACAGATAGCTATTTGTTTTTGTCAAATGTGTGAAAAGACTCAATGAAGTTATTTGTTGAATAAATATATAGAATAAATTTATTTAACGAATACTTATTCGAAACTTTATTCTGAAGTGAAAATACCGGGCCTAAATCTTTTAAATGATGGAAAATATTTAATATTAAAATGTATTTTTAGTTTAATAATAATAGATTTATTGAACGCCCGAGGCCATACAACATAAATACAGTGTAAACATTATTAACAAAGACGATTTTTTTAATGTTTGATTGGTTTCAATGATAACAGGAATGCATTAACAGATATTTGTATTGAAACAATTTGGTGATCAGAATTTAGTGATTAATACCCTATCTATAGGAAATACATACAATGGTAAAATTTTAGTTTTAAAACAAAAGTTTAAATAATAAAGTTACTCATAATTTAAAATGGCAATTAATTGAAATTAATACATTCCTGTTCCTGTTACGAAGTAGTAGCAAATTAAAAGTTTCTTTTTATGTTGCTTATACAGATAGTCATGAGAAATGATGATATGAAACAGGCAGATAGACCTAAATAAATGTCTCTTTAAGGCTTGAGTTAAATTAAAATTAATATTTTCACAAGTAAAGACCATTTCATTTTATTAAGAGGTTCCATTATCTTTAATAACAATAAAATCAAAGTAAAAATTACATAAACACAGACCAACAGTTTATTATTTGTTATATTTCTCATGGCACTGTGTAAACAGCTTGAAAATAGAACTTTTAATTTACATATGATTAATGACAGGATTTCTAGCACATCAATAAATTAGGATTCATTGGATGCCACTTTTAATTTGGAACATTTTTTTTGTAATTACACTTTTGATCTAAAAATTATAATAGGGAATTATCTATAGCCAAACGATAATTTTACCATTGATTTCTTACACCGGGTGCCGGGTATTAGGGTCAGGTTATTATGTTAAATATCCTTTCTTATAGCAAATAAATCATATTACAAAAATTACAAGAAAAATTACACATTAAAAACTGCAAAATTATTTTTGTAAAATATCGTTAGGTTTAGATTAGGAATTTTTATGGAAAGGAAGATTACGTTGATCAATTTTCGTTAGTTTAATGATAATAATTTTTTTTTTAATAAAATAAAGTATCTATCCTGCTTTAAATCTTCAAACATTGAACTAAACTAAATCAAATAAGTATCAGACATTTATATCATTACCAGAGATTGTAAAAAATCTCTAACATATGGGTGTGCATATGACTATGAAAGATTGCGCTTTGGTTTCTACATCAGAATAATGTATTTAATATTGGCAACGTTGCTGGACGTCATTGTAACGGTAGTATGAATAAAAATATACAAATCGGATGTCACAAAGTACGGGATATGCATGAAGTATATACTCTGGACGTCGGATTCACTCAGTTTGGAGGAGTTCATAATATCGTGAAATGAACGGAAACGTATATCGTTGTAAATTGACTTAATTGAAATTTGAACCGAAATTCATAATCAGGGGAAAAAAATAGTCGATATACTTCATAAAATCGAAGCCTATCTCTATTCCTTTCGGTGGTTGCCACAATGTCTGAGCCATGAAAGGACGCAGCAATGATAGTGGGATGTAAATATATATATATATATATATTAAATGTACTCGTTCCTCCCAGAAAAATCTGTTAATTTTTGACACTGACATTTTGCATTTATCTGTCAATTACAAACATTCAAATATCTCAACTGTTTTTTTGGGCAGCGAGATTTATTACAGCAGATTATTCTATATTATTATATACCAAATCTCCTATACGAGATATAATAAAAAAAAATGTGTCAGATTGAGAATTTAATTATCTTTATTATTTGTTGTAACAAATTTTACAAAATTAGTATTTAGAAATTATTTTTTTAGCAACTACCACTTCCGGTTGTCTAATTATTACCAGAACCTATACAACTCTTCCCATAACTGTTAGGTTGAGGAATCCGTAGTCAAACAGGTCTTTAGTCTTATAGAATTTGAGAAATCGTACTTACCTCCAACGACCTCACACATCCACACACACACACACACACACACACACACACACACACACACACACACATCCACACACACACACACAGACATCATCGTAAAAATGTTATAATCGGATTTTAGGGACCTTAAAACTGCTTATTCACTAAAATCTGGATATGAGATTTTAGCATGAATCCAATACCTGTCTTAGCGAGAGGTAAAAATACGTGTTTTCTATTTTTTGTGTTCCATAAATATAAAAGTAAAAACTAGTCGTTATATAATAGTTTCATTTATGCAACTCGAGTAAAAAGTATACTCTTATTTCACGAATAGAAGCGAGTACGTCAAACTCTTTTTAGTGTAGATACATTTTTTACGTCCATAATAAAAGCGTGAAAAAGTGATACATTTTTTCACGCTTTTACGTTAAAAAATACACTTTTTTTATAGTTTTATTGTGTAAAAAAAATACATATTTAATGAAACTATTTTAATGAAAAAGTGTAGTTTCTTAACGAACATAAAAAATATTTAAAACGTTTATACTTAAGATAATATTACAGTGTGTGATATTTTGAAGAAATTTAGATAAGCTATATGTATATATTTTTAAAATATACCTAATATTTTATAACAATAAACTAATAGGTTCTTTTATTGTTATATTTACTATATTTACATGTAGTTCTGAAATCGTTTTCAAAACTATTTTAGTTTGAAAAAAGCCATGTACCAATACAATGTTGATTTAACTCAAACCAAAACTAAGATTCATAGGTTTGACTGGAAAACAGGTAAAATTCAATTTCTATACTGTGCGTGCATAACGTTTCTGCAGCTTCGTGTTACTAACCTACAAGTAAACTGACAGTTATGTCGAGTGACAAATCAAAATATGTTTAGCAAAGAGGATTTGTCACTTATATCAACTACCTGCGTATACGCCGAAAAAGTCAATAATCTGTTTTGAAAATTACATTTAAACAGTTTCACGCAAAACTGAAGCCATTTTCAAAACTGTATGTAAACTTAGTAATTATGAGTTCTGAATGATTTTATAATAATCTAATCTTTTTTGTTTCCATATAGAGTAGAAAATTACTCATTATATATTATATACTTGTAGTTGTAATTTTTATTAAAATATTTATATTCAACGTGAACGTCTGAAGAATTTCGTCTGCATCTTTGAATACATTTATTGAAAAAAATAATACGGAAGGAAAGAGTTTACAAATAGATAGCCCATTAGTTGTCTATAGAAAACGCTGTGCTTTGTAATTGTAATTATGACGGATATTACAAAATATTTAAAATAATGTTCTTCTCCTTCCCTGTATAAAAATAAATTGCCAGATCATAGAATATTTTAGAAACGAGAATATATTTAACGGTTTGTTGCCTTACCTGGATAAACTGTCTAAGCTGTGAAAATTGAATATCACCTGCATTTCTACTATTACAATTATATTTTAACTGACATCCATATTATGTAATCAAAATTTATATTTCAAAAATCAGTACGAATAAACTCTATTATAAAATACATATTAAAGAACACAAGGCTCACTATTAGGCCCATTATTATTTATACTTTTTATTAACGATGTCACACAAGTAAAAAAAAATCTAAATGTTTGCTAGATGCTGATGATCTAAAAAATTTGCAGAAATATTATCAGTACATGACTGAAAATCTTCAATTAGATATAAATAGTGTGGTTGCGTGGTGCAATAAAAACAGATTACTACAAATACTAATAAATGCAAATCAATGACCTTCACTAGAAAGAAAATATCGATTAGTTACAATTATCATATAAATAATACTGTTGAACAAAGTGGAGGACACATTAGATCTCGGAGTTGATTTGAAAACAATTTTAAGTTTAAAAAGCACTATGTATATATCACAGAAAAAGCATATGGTAAATTAAATTTTATTTTCAGACAAAGTAGATATTTTAGTGTGGAAACAATAATTACTTTATACAGGGTGATTGGTGAGGAAACGGCCATACTCGAGGAACGTGTTCAGGAGATCAAAATAAACAAAAAAAGTTATATAAACATGTGTCCGATTCTTAACCGTTACGGAGATATCACTTTAAAAAATATAATAAAAGCATCACCTCAATGGCGAAACAAATCATTTATTATAATGTAGTATGCTATACAAGTGAAGGAAAAACAATTCAATGTAGAATATTTTCAAAAATACCACCGCCAACTTCGATGCATTTTACAGCTGAATGTGACAGCCACAAAAAACAAATGCCAAATATTATTTCTAACAATAACAGCTGAACGCGACAACCATAAAAAACAAATGTGAACTATTATTTTCAGCGATTAATCGCTTATTATTAATAATTAATATCTCAGTAACGGTTAAGAATCGGACACATGTTTATATGACTTTTTTTGTTTCTTTTGATCTCCTGAACACGTTCCTCGAGTATGGCCGTTTCCTCCCCAATTATACAGGATAATTCATTAGTCAGATCATTACTAGAATACTGCTGTGTTGTTTGGAATCCTACTTCATTTGTAGATACAGATATGTTAGAGAAAGTGCAAAAGATATTTCTACGATATTTGTATTATAAAAGATTCTTCTCATTCCCATTTATGATCTCATATGATATACAATCCAAATTATATCAAGTCCATACGCTTAAAGATAGGCGAGATATGTTCTCAGTTATATTCATCTGGGACATAATTCATAACAAAATTATAGTACCAGAATTGTTAAGTTGTCTCCCGTTTCATGTACCGAATATTCAGTTAAGACCTAGGAATTTACTATTTCCGTAAAAAATAGTTGCTCCCCGTTAATGAATTGTTTAAGTATTGTAAATAATGTAAATTGTAGTGTAAATGATTTTGATATTACAGGAAGTAGCAAACAATATATTAAAAATTACTATAATAAGTAAATTATAATAATAATGTATGTATATGTTTGTATCTATATGTATCTATTTCATACTGTTAATATGTAATTGGGATTGTACCTGTTTATTGGCAGTCTAAATAAATTATTATTATTAAAATCGAGACTACGCTACATTATAGAATGTGTAAATGCAATGAAACATGTCTTGATAATTTGTTTGTTTATATGTATTTATTAAAACATGTAATATAATTAATATATATTTTATTTAAAATATAATTACAGTATTCACAAATGTATTTTTCTACATTTAATGCTTGAAAAATTTCTAATAATATCTTCAAAATTAAATTGTTGTACATTGTTTGTTTCTATAGATAATATAGATAGATCAGTAGTTTTTATCCGTCAAGGAACTTCTTAAATAAGATTTTACACGTTTTAATGTAGAAAATTACCTTTCCGCCGTGCAATTTGTGACAGGAAGGCATTAACAAATTCAGAAAGCAATATCCATATTTCGAAATGTACAAATTAAATTTTTGCTTCTGATCGTTTTTAACCACGTTACAATTTTAGAAGTTTGTTTAACTTTTAATTCATCTAAACATACAGATTTAATAAAGTATTTAAATTGTACACATTCGTTTTCAATTTTGTTATCTTAATCCTCATTGTAAATGCTTTGAAGTTATTTGCACTTTTCTTTAATTACTGCCTCTTCAATGATTTCTATATTAGCAAGAAAACCAAAACATTTATTAATTTCATTGTATGCATTTTTAAATTCTGATACAATATTATCTACAACTATATAGTACATATTTAATTTCATATCCCTTTTATCATCAAAAACCGTGTCTTCACTACGACTTTCTGTCAGTAATAATTGTCTTTTCCTTATTCGTTTTACATCCAAAGTATAATCACTACATTTTGTCAAAATTTTACGATGTTCTTCATATTTGTCAAAATATTCCCTCATTTCTGATACAAAGTTAATTAAAGGTTCATATAGCTGAATAGCTGTCGGTACATCCATGTTCTGCTTTTGCAATGATTGGCTAGTTCTGTCAAATTGAATTAAAATGTCTTTCCAAAACGAGAGCATAATTCCTGTCTACATTTAACATTTTCTGTAAAATACCCTTTCCCTCGGCTATTGCTTTAGCTGATTGCCCATCGCCATCTATGATAAGTTGTAGTGCATCTTTAAAAGCGTCGTAACTATTATAAAGTGCAGTGGAAGCATTGGCATTAGCTCTAGCAGACCATTTAGTAGCTGAAAGTTTTTTAGGTACAAGTTGTTCAAGTCTGTCGGCATTTATGTTCCGTAATAAAGATTCTTTCATAATTTGCCATCTGTAAGTTGATGCCTAAAAGAAAATATAAATTTCTTTCACAAACAAGAAGAAATTGATAACTGTAGAATAACATTCTGCAGCACACGTACCAACTAAATTCAGCGAATGTGCAACACATGGTACAAATTTAGCTAGTTTATTTTTTTACCTTCCGTCACCTTTAGGTAAGGAAGGTATTGTCTTTGGTCAAAAAATTCAATGATGAGTTTTTACTGAATAAGCACGTTTTAGGGTCCATATAATACGATTTTACCATTTTTACGATGATGTCTGTATGTATGTGTGTCTGTGTGTCTGTGTGTGTGTAACAAAATTTCCGGATTCCATAGCTTCAATACCACGATTCCAAAAATTATAATTTTCTCGTATTCCTCAAGTTTACATCCAGAAGAACATCTGATTAGATTTTGGTTATAATTAGTCAACCGGAAGTAGTCTCATTTGAAGATTTAACAGTTAAATTTGATTTATTGACATTTAACGTTATTATAACTTAAAGAATATATTATTCTCTATACGATTTGATTACAATTTATACTTCATATTCAATACATACAGAGTTAAAGAATTTTAAAGAAATTAAATTTTATAATTCAGCCAGCTATGCCAAACTTGGGAACTAGTATCAAATTCATATAATTCAAATTGACAGATGTCAGTATAAATAAAAAGTAAATTAATGTAGCAGATATGAGGATGTTGAAGTAGATATTGGGGAATAGACGGAAAAATATGGTAAGAAAATAACTCTAGTATTACAAGTTTTTAGAAAGATACAAGAAAGACGATTACATTGGTTTGAACATGTCATGAGGAGAAAGGAAGAATTATATTGGAACAAGAATGAATAGTTTAATAATAGGACGTTAAAAGGAACAGAGGAAGACCAAAGATAAGATGGAAGGACTGTATTGCGGAAGATTTGAGAGAAAAGGAACTGAATGAGAACGACATGCAAAAATAGCGACCCCTAACGAATGGGAAAAGCTAAAGATGAAGAAGATGCCAGTGTCAAGTGCAATTTGAAAAGTTTGTTTATGAAATAATTTTACGGGAAATTTAGAATCTTTTGTAAGAAAAATTATGGAATTTATACATTATACACGAGAATGACGGAAGGTATTGTGCTGGCCACAACAGATTTTTTTATTTTGGCTTGCAATCCAGAATAAAGACCCGCCACATTGCTTGCGTTGTCGTACGAATGTCCTCTACCGTTTTGTATATCCAAAGACATATTTTCAAAAGTTTTTAAAACGGCTGCCTGCATACTTACTGCTTTATATCCTACATTATTTATAAATGTTATAAACCTTTCTACTGACAATCCATTTTCCAGAACATATCTTAAAATAATGGAAAGTTGATCATTATGTGATATATCGGATGTTGAATCAATGATTATTGAGAAATATTTGGTGCTTTTAATTTCCGATGAAAATTGTTCTCTTTCGCCAACTGCCATAAGTTTTATAAATTTTATAAATATGACACAGGTTTCAATGTGATTTTTCAAAAACAGATCAAATTCTGCTATAAATTATTAACAGATCCAGTTCAGTTCAGTTGTACCTGTAAAAGCTAACCCACGGGATGTCAAAAATTTAATAACAGAAAGTTCTCGTTTAAGTACGTGAACCCAATAATCTCTTTCTGCTGTTTATGAACTTCTATATCTATTTTACCTAATATATCAGTGCGCACAAGATAATCTTTCGCATATTCGCAATGTTCCGTTGAATTTTCATGCTCCAAAATTCTATAAATATTTTTCAGTCATTATATCCCGTTACAAAAGAAGAATTTTTAATATTAGACCAGTTAAATAATTTGCAATATAAAAAAAAGTCATTTCCGGTAAGCGATGAATATAAAAGCCAATCACGGCGTATAGTTTCGCCGTTTGCAGTTTTTTAAAAAACATCTGGAAGCATATCGGCTTTACGTTCCATAGATTATTTTAGATTTATTAAAATCCATTTTTGATAAGTCTTGTTTGAACGGATTCTTAATTAAATAATCTATTAAACTTTCGTTGACAACCCATTCAGCTGGGTCTTCGCTTTTTAAAAGTAATTTGCTCGATGAAATAAAATCTTTGTCATGAATAACGTGAAGATCAAGACTAGAACTCTTTTTAAAGCTTTCTGTTTGTGTTCCTAAATAAAGATGCCATATATCTAATTAAAAGATGTATCAATTACTGAAATTATTTACTGCTATCTATTTCATCTTTATTCAAACTGGCACTAGTTGATGCTTGCAGATCACTTTCGGTACCCCTAATTGGTTGTGAAAAAATGTATCTAATTTAGGCACTTTTTTGAGTAAATTTCCTATATTTTCTTGCTTTTCCTTTTCAGCTTTCTTCCTTTCCCACCCACTAATTTTTTTTCTTCTTCCACTCATTTCCTTTAACGAAGAATATTCCATTTTCTACAGGTTTGCAATAATACTTTCTCTGTATATTTTATGGATAAATTTATAAAGTAATATAAAAATTATATCTCGGGACTTATGCTTTAAACACAACTCCATGGTTACACAATTCAGCTCAAATATATGTAACTGACAGATAAATGTCACTGTCGAAAAAATAATGATTTCAAATTAATAACAGTAACGTTTTCAAAAGAAAATTTTAAATAGAAGAACAGATTTCGGTAATGATGACATATTTATATCGTGCAAGTGTTTACCAAGCGTCACGTCATTGCTAGCGTGGAGAGTGCAACACAGGGGACAATTTTGTGCCATTTAAAATTCGAAATATTTGGCGTTGATCAGGATCGAATCGGGTTCCCCAGATTCGCAACCAGACATCAGGCAGGCGGCAACGAGACCCCATAGGTATTTATTTAAATTAATAAAAATTAAATGGCGGGAGGTATTGTGTTGGTCACATTATATATATATATATATATATATATATATATATATATATATATATATATATATATATATATATATATATATATATATATATATATATATATACGCGTCAAATGAATTTGAATGAAAATATTTTTAAAAAAATAATTTAATAGTTCGAGTCCCGCGTCTATTTCGATTACGGCGCCCTAGGCTTTATTAGGCTAGTCAGTCTATTAGATAATATAGATCTGCAAAAGTTAGATCATTTTAGTGGTGTATCTATATTTGTTTTCAATCTTGTATAACTTGTGACGATGGTCACTGAGCTTCGTGTAATGTGTGTGCCATAGCCTGATGGCTAGCGCGTTAGCTTTTGAGTGTGGAGTTCAGTTCAGTGGTTCGAGTCTCACTATCAAAATATTTTTTATTTTTTTATTTGTTCAGTAAATAGATAAAATACACAAACCATATATTGAATATTTTGAATTATGTTTCCATTGTTGTAAATAATTTTTTTTTTTGTTGTATTTATATATATTTTTGTTGTATTAATAAATATATATTTTTCACTGTTAATATTTATGATTGATGTCTGTACATGTCAGGTTTGGCATAGTCGAGCGACTAGAGTGCTTGACCAGCGCGCTGAGGATCGTTGGTTCGATTCCTCATGAAGTATGATTTTTTTATAGCATATTTCGAACATGGCAGGTATTTGCAAGATGGTTAAAATCATGTTTAAACTTATTTTGAAGTTTTTAGCGGTTTTACGGGGTATAAATACGGGCCCAAACGACAGTTTATTCAGAGAGTGTTTGCTCTCTCAAGTGAGCGTTAGCTCTCCGTCGAGTATAGACGGTGTGTGCCATCTACTGCGAACCTGGTGAGTGCCGGGTAAGCAAGTTGTTTATGACCTTGGCTGCCTCTGACTCAGCGCTGTTGGTGTGTGCCGGCAGCTCGTGAGAGAGTGCAGAAGGTGTTCCGTACCGGTATCCGTAATCGGTTGCTTCCGTACAGTGGGGTCTGCCACTGTGTACCGTAATCGCGATTGTCGATGAGTGTTGGTGTGTGCCAACACGATCCCGTTCCGTTCCGAAATCGCGATTGTTGACCGTTACCGTTTCCGTTCCGTTATCAACTTTGGTGTGTGCCATTGTTGACCGTCCGTACCGTGTTCCCGTAACTTTGGTGTGTGCCATCGTTACCCGTTCGTGTTCCCGCAACTTTGGTGTGTGCCATTGTTGCCCATCCGTACCGTTGCCCCGCGACGTTGGTGTGTGCCATTGTCGTCCGGTCGGACCGCGTTGCCTCATCTTATTATTCTTTATACCATCGTGGCCCGTTTATTGTCGACCATTTGTCAGAGCGAAACCAGCTTGCAAATATTGCCTGTTCCATGGTAGGATGCAATTCATTTCTGTATTTCTATGTTTTGTTATCATTATCACCATCTGTAAATATGTTTCATTCTTATATTTTAATAAAAATGTTCAAAATTATTATGATTTCTTTTTGTGGAAAATAAAACTGAATCCTATTTCCATTGAGCTATCAAAATCCTTTTGGCGTTGTCCCATCTCTCCTAGTGCTGTGTTTCCGACCAGGGCCGTAGCCAGAATGTAGGTTTAGGGTAGGCTCAATAAATTTTAGGATAGGCTGAAATTTAACTAATTTATTAAATAATAATTATGTATTTAAAAAAGAACAACATTTTGTTGGTACATTAAAATACTATCTAATAAAACAACAAATGAACAAAATAAAAAAAAAAATTAATAAATGTAAAAATATATTAATATAACTGGAGCCGTCGCCTATTTTGTTATGAGTGGCGGCTCGTGCACTAAAATTTTGGTGAGGCAAGGTATCCAGAAAAAAATGAGCCGCAGGCGAAATTTTTGTTTCATTTAAGGACAAATGCCTTATAATTGAAAGTTACATTTTTTCAAGGGATATGCAAATGCATATTTTTCCCCTCTCATGTACAAAAATAAATTGCCAGATCACAGAACAATTTAGGAAATTCTTTGACAAATAGTTTATCTTCATAAGACAGTTGATTAAATGGATTTTTGTTAATTAAAAAATTAACAATAACTTCAGAATTCCTTATATTGTCACTCAATTCTTTTAAAGTTGAAGTCGAAGCCATTATTTTTTTTTGTTTTCAACTAAAATTCAAATTACAAAAACTGTACGTGGGTAAACTATAAAAACAACGAAAAAAATAAAACCAGAGCCTATTATAATAAAAATGCTAGACAAGACAGGTTATGTTATGTTTGTTTATTGTCGAATGCAATTTGCAGCTAATATTATTTAATCTTACTTGCAAAAATTTGCAGTAATGTCGTGGAACCTACTTACAAAATTTATCAGTACGTGGCGTTGATTGTATTCATGTATGGTAACGGCCTCTATAGGGCCGCGTGGACGGTAAAGCGACTATATTTTATCCTTTACGCACTCATTGCATTTAGCATTTAAAGCAGTGCCTGAAACAGTCTTCGTCTAGCGCACGTATTACTTACCGGAATGAATGCTTTATCGAAAACATTAGGCAGTTACACTATTCATTTCGAGAAGCACTTTATAGGGTGTAAATTAGGTGAACTACATTACATATTAGTTATGGTCGTGGCTTAAATTATTCTTTTGATATTTATAAAGACAAGCATTAACGTTACCGTTTCCGTTCCGTTATCAACTTTGGTGTGTGCCATTGTTGACCGTCCGTACCGTGTTCCCGTAACTTTGGTGTGTGCCATCGTTACTCGTTCATGTTCCCGCAACTTTGGTGTGTGCCATTGTTGCCCGTCCGTACCGTTGCCCCGCGACGTTGGTGTGTGCCATTGTCGCCCGGTCGGACCGCGTTGCCTCATCTTATTATTCTTTTTACCATCGTGGCCCGTTTATTGTCGACCATTTGTCAGAGCGAAACCAGCTTGCAAATATTGCCTGTTCCATGGTAGGATGCAATTCATTTCTGTATTTCTATGTTTTGTTATCATTATCACCATCTGTAAATACGTTTCATTCTTATATTTTAATAAAAATGTTCAAAATTATTATGATTTCTTTTTGTGGAAAATAAAACTGAATCCTATTTCCATTGAGCTATCAAAATCCTTTTGGCGTTGTCCCATCTCTCCTAGTGCTGTGTTTTCCGACCGACCGATTGGCGCCCGAGAAAACCGTTCTACAGCACAGGGACAACAGAAGGACGTCGGTCCACGCTACAATTTCACGTCCGAGCGAAATACCGTCGCAAAATTGGCGCCCGAGCAGGGACTGGCGTCATCACAAACTATAAGATTGAATGACCAGCGATCGATCAGATTGAACCAGCCTGGAAAATACCCTGGAAGAATTCCACCAAATCAAATAATATAACTTTCTTCATGTTTTAAAAAGGAAGTATGTAGTTTCATATTTCTATTTTGTAAATTCTCGATTAAGTAAACGAACTTAGCTACTGAATACGTTTCCATGATTACTGTTTTGAATTAATTGTAAGTAATAACTATCAAATAGCATTATACTTTTTTAAATATTTCAATAATTAGCCATTAAATTAAGAGTATTTAAACACTCTTCCATACCAAATTAAATAATATTACTAACTATATTAAAAACTCCGACTATAGTCTTATAGAATAGATGATATTTGTAAAAAAAAACTTGGTTACGGTTTTCAGTATTCACGCTATAAAAAACATTAATAGTTTATTTTTAGCCTTTACATAAAAATGATTAAAACATATGTATGTTGTAGTTAAATAAAAGGTAAGCTAGTTGCGAATTAACATTGTATGAAGCTACAAGCTTCTGTAATTTCTCGCCCAATTTCGACGTTATATTTTCAACGTGGATAGATCTTTGCAATCGGTCCCACGGGGATACCCTTTAGGCAAACAATTATTTTGCTTTAATCTTTTTACGCTACAATTTCCATATCATGCCTATTTTATGAGAAAAGTAGATTTTTCCACTTGTCCTAAAATAATTTTACGCGCCCTGTAATTTTATTTCACAAGCCGGGGAGTTTTCAATAATACGCAAAATAACGAATCAAATATTTTTTCATTGAGTGAGATAAAATAATACCTCACCTTACATATCCACAAAATTTTGATATGTGTATTTTAATTAAAACTGATTTTTTAGCTCTGTTTTCATTTTCTTTTAAAATGTTTACTTTAGAAAAATCACCTATAATTATTATAAAATTTAATAAACACTGTTACGTTATAAAATACTATGCTCGGCTTACTTCTCGTATTTGCATATGCGCTAAGTTTGAATTGCTTGCTAAATTAAATTAAATTCAATTGGATGCTAGATGCACTGCAAGTGACAGCATTACCATATTCAAGTATTGAGCGTAATCTGGAGAATCATAATTAGAGCTGAGTGTTTTCCTCCTTTTTGCATCATATAGTTAATTTTTGCAAATTAAAAATACAACGATACGCTTGAGTTTTACTATACGAGTAAAAGATGTCCCAGATTACATATGTATTTATGCGTACGTATACTGTACACTGCGATCTTGAGAACAATAAATTCCTATATTCATACTATTTTTGGAAAACTTGGTATAAAAAGAAACTATATGTATTAACTTTAAAATTACTTACAATAATGAGTCCCAATATCTAACTCCCCGGCAAATCTATTGTTATTATATAGACAAGTAGATAACAGAAATATGCCGTGATTAAATTATTGGATTTATAGGACAATATGCCTACGTAAATTAAAGTGGATGTTGCTTACAAAGACTCTTGTTCATCATTTGCCACCGTGAAAAGATAGTGTTTGTACTAGCTTGATTGATGATGAGTGTTCACTGTAGCCAGTAATTGCAAATACCATCGAAAAAGTTCACGGTTAGAGAGATAAAAGAGGCTATAGGCATATTGAAGGAACGCTTTATCGTATACTACATGAAGAACGTATGACGAAGCTGACCGCACATTGAGTCCAGTGCTTGTACACTTTAGACAAAAATCCCATTCGAATTACAATTAAAATATCCCAGGCCCTGTTTGAACGATTTAAGTGAAACGTGTCTGATTTTTTGTGTCTATTGATGGAACTTGGATTCACCACTACACTCCTGAAACGAAGAAACTGCTCTGAAGAAGGCGAAGACTGTATCGGCGGACGGGAAAGTGACTGTCACGGTTACTTGGGGTTATTGTTTTCGGGTTTGTGCTAACCCACTAAGTGGGACATGCGTGATTTTATTTATGTATGTATGTATATATGTATGTATGTGCATTGTCTCGGTGAAAGTTTTCTCCCTCAATCTTGACATTTTGTTTAAGATTTTTCAAACAGTCCAGTAATTTACCCCTTTCCAAGTTGTGAAGCTAGATTATTCTTTGTAGACCAAAAGCTGGTAGTAAAAACAAGTAACTCATAAGGTACCAAAGGTTTGACACATGTAGTACTGTCCGTTCTAAATTTATAAACCACTCGTCTGCCGGCCACAACTGGTCGCCTTTACTGCCTATATTTTTCAAAAACGGTTCAAAATTGACCTCCAAGTGTCTCATTAATAGCAGATTAAATTAAATACCAAAGTGACTAGAAATGTATATTGTACTTAGAACATATGCATTTGCCGCTTCACGCGGTCGCATTTTTGAAGAAGACGGCGCTCAAAATTTCAAAACAACGCCGACAACTTACTCATGACCTACCATCTTCATTTTCTGATAGAAAATTAATTTATTATGCAACGAGCAGACGGGCTTAAAGATTTTAAAAATATTATTGATATTTTGGTACTGACCTACCGCCTCATAAATACTAAATTGTTTGTTGCACAGAATAAATGTAAACTTTATTCTTTATAAAAATCGCAAAGTCTTCCGTTCATAGGTGGGCACATTATCAAAACAGACAACTGTACTGCTATATCTAGGCATCTATACAGGATGTTTCCTTTAAAACAACCAGCGCTTTTTTGGGCGAACTAATGACTTTAGAGAAAAATGTTATATACAAAAAATTACCAGGAAAAAGGGCTTAATTTATGAGGAATAATAAATAAAAAATTCAACCAGTGGTTCTCAAACGGTAGAATAAAATTATATTTTTTTAAATGGCAACCTATATAAATTTTTTGTCCATTGGATAGAGAATTTTTTTCTGATTTCAACGATATAAATATGATATGGGGTTGTATAAATTATTTCGAGAAAAATGATATTAAAAATCAGAAATAATTTTACAATATTGAAGTAGGCTATGTAATAAACATCTATTAATACGACTATTGCCTAGGTTACGATAGTATATTATTTTCTTATATCTAAAATAACTTGTTTTACTAAGAAATTCATAATAACAAATGAACTACATAACGAAGTAATTAAACAATTACGAAAACAAACACTTAATAACGTAAGTAACAAAACTATCTGTCACCTGTATCATTTGTTTGCATTTGTTTATTGCATAGCCTACTTCAATATTGTAGAATTATTTCTGATTTTTAATATCATTTTTCTCGAAATAATTGTTATACAACCCCATATCATATTTATATCGTTGAAATCAGAAAAAAACTCTCTATCTAATGGACAAAAAATTTATATAGGTTGCCATTTAAAAAAATATAATTTTATTCTACCGTTTGAGAACCACTGGTTGAATTTTTTATTTATTATTCCTCATAAATTAAGCCCTTTTTCCTGGTAATTTTTTGTATATAACATTTTTCTCTAAAGTCATTAGTTCGCCCAAAAAAGCGCTGGTTGTTTTAAAGGAAACACCCTGTATATGTGAATTTTGCTATTGTACTTACCATTGTATTCTATAATTATTTTTTATGAAGTGGTATCCTAAATAGTCGAAAATTAAAATTAAAAATGTCTAAATAATATATTATCAAAAATCATAACGTTAAAAATTAACATAAACATGGTCAGTATCTCTTTACGCAAATTAAACGCCATGTTTTGAATGTATCTCTAAATATCTTGCTTTGCTCATGCAGATATATATACTGCATTTATATAATCTATTTTTTTTTGAATGAATAATAGTCTTTCCTTTATATTTATTAAATTCAATTTGATGCTTATATATTTGCATTAATTTCCGCAGTAAATTGAAATTTTAAAAGTGAATCGTTTTATTTTGCGTATTTCCGGATGTGACATTCAAAAAAAATATTGATGGTAAATACGATGAATGTCAAAAAGTAAGCATCTTCGTTTTCTAAGATAGCATTTTAATAAAATCTTATAACTTAGCTAGTGCGATTCTATGATATATTCTTTTGGAGTCCCAGTCTCTATTTTCCTTTACTATACCTGTTTTTTTTTTTTAATTTCTGGGTACAATTTATACGGCATAATCTGTGATAATGTACTTCTTTGGCAATAAAATCTATGTCTGTAATTTCTGATAATAGCTTTTGATCATTCAACGCAAGTGCATATTGTTTTATCTTATCTTCGAAAATTTTTGTCTGACAAGCGCAAAGTGGAATCCGTTTTTTAGTTTTATATATAAATACATTATTTTTTAAAACACCAGTGCTAGGATATTTCAAAAATGTCTTTTTCAGTCTAGTAGCTCTTTTTGCATATTTGGTACTTTTGTATTCATTCGCAGGTTGATTTTCATTTGTGACCAAAGATTCAAGAAACGTTTGTGTATCATTGATCGTTATAGTCTCCATATTTAATATTATATTTTTTTCTACAAGCCAAAGCTAGCTGACATTTCTTAAAAGTTTCTGGGGATTTTTTTGTATCTTTTATTAAATCTATATTTCCTAAATGAATACAACAGTTTCTCATAATTCCAGACGAAGTACTAGGTATGCTTGCATCCATAATCTTAAACATAAGAAAAATATGTTTTTATATGGAATAGAATATGATATTATGAAAATAATTAATAATTCAATAATGTGGAAACATGTACTTATTTCAAAATAACATTGGCAATAACGATGATTTTTAAATTAAATATAATACGATGCAAACACGTTTTTCTAACATTGTAAATTTTATTCCTATCCTACCTACATACTCGCGTATTTTGTTTTATACAAACATTTTCCACTGATTTTTATAAGATCAGTGTCAATAATAATTTGGAAGACTGTACTAAAAAATTATAGCTAACTTGACAGCTTATTTTTTAATTTTATTTTTGTAACATATAAGTATATATTCAGGGTGGTGGCTTGGACGACGCACCATAGGGGTTTCAATGGTAAAATCTTCATGTGCAGTTATTTGCTCCCCTAATTATTTTAAAACAAAATTGTATTTAGGTTTTTGCTACAGAAAAAAAATACTGCATCCGAATATGCTATTGTTTACAATTTTTCAATTTCCGGAACCGCAAAAATAGTCGAAAACAATAATAATATTTTTGCAAAAATCATTTATGCCATGGAACAAAAATTTAAATAAAAGCACAAACATCTATAATAGATTCTTGATGTTTAAACTTATTTTCAAAACGAGGAAAATGAAAACACCTTTATTGTAGTTGATAACAACAATCTAATAGTTAAAAAAAATCAATTGATGAAGCTGTTGGCACTCGGTGAAACATGATTATAAAAAGAAATAAAACACTAGGTATTGTTTCACAATTTTAATAAAAATCCTTTATTACGTAATTTCGGCAGTTACGCCATCATCAGAAGGTATGAACTGATTTACAAAACAGATCTTAAAAGTATTTATACTGTATATACAAGTTTCAATAATAACTATTAGTGGGGGTTAGGATTAGGGAATTTCCTCAATAACTGTCTGTGAATGGAGAATTTATTACTTCCAAGTGTTCGTTCATTAATTTGGTGCCTGTGTTTAGGGCTTTCTTGATCTCGAGAGCTTCTAAGAAAGTAAGCCGTAAACCTTTCTTTTCTTTATGTAGGATCGAAAGGTTTTCTATGGAACAACTATGGTTGTAGTCAAACAGGTGTTTGGCTACATTAGAATTAGTTGAATAATTTTTACAATGTTCCTTAAATCTAATCTGGAAATTACGTCCTGTCTGCCCTATGTACACAAAATTGCTGTCATTACATTTTATTTCGTATATTCCAGAATTTAACAATGGATCCTTATTAACTAATTTATTATTTACTAAAATATTTCTGAGTTTGTAATTATTGTAAAAACCTGGTACATTTTCTCCATTCATTAGCTATACTAGAACTCATACCCTTAACATAGTTTAATTTTCTATAAATAAATTTTGACTTATCTGCATTAGATGTTGGGTAGAAAGAACTTATTGTACTTCGTTTATTTTTCTTTTTTATAAGGTTAGTAATGGTTTTCTCACTGTAGCCATTATTCTTCGCGATATTTAGAATTGTTGAAAGTTCGTTATTAAAATTTTGCTTATTCATGGGGATTTTTAAAAGACGGTCAATTAAACTATGGCAGGCTGTCATTTTTATATTCGACGGATGATAAGAGTTTGAAGGTATAATTGTGTCTGTGTAAGTATGTTTTCTATAAATACTGAAACTAAATTTATTACTACTATGTTCAATTGTGATGTCAAGTAAATTTATGCTTTTATTTACTTCTACTTTAATAGTGAATTGTATATTTTTGTCTAATGTATTAAGGAAATTTAGTAATTGTTGTAATTGACGATCAGTACCTGTGAAAAGACATAAGATGTCGTCTACATATCTATACCAACAGTGTAAATGTTTTATGGGTCGATTCTGTTCATCTTTCTATAAATTTGTAAATTTATAAATTTGTAGCTTACAGTTGATCTGTAAGTTTTCCCTTTACGAATTTACAAATAAGGTAATTCTGTTCGTATGTCTGTAAACAGCTGCGCTACAGATACTATAGTTACAAGGTTATCTCGTAAGAGGCTCTTGCGCTAGCTTCATTCCAAACATTTTTATGTCATTCAAATATTATTTTTCTGCTATTACAACAAACAATTATTTTTTATTTGAATATGCCGTCAGGATTATCAATATAAATATATATTAAAGTATTTTTTTTAGTAAAGATTATCGTTTACGTATAGTACAACATTATAACCTATATTGTAAGATCACAAACTTGAAATATTGATCCAGAAACTATAATTTAGAAGAGTGTATAAAAGTTGTGACATAGTAGTCCGACTTTTGGTAATCCAATTATTGCAGCCAACATAATTTTGAAATAATCCTGTACCTAAAAAGTTGAGAGTACCTAGCACCTATAATAATAAAAAGGGGAATATATATCGGGACGGCAAATTAGGGGTTCGGCGGTTCGGAACGGCAATTCATGCGCCTCAGAATATGTACTTGAACCGATAAATTAGGGACTCTATTTATCTGAGTTTTATAAGTTACTTTTAACAATCTCAGCGTATGTTAGGTTTGGTAGATAGTAACAAATGAATTAATTAGCTGCTCTTTTACACTTTTTGTCGCTAGAATACATATATTGCTGCACATTTACACTTTTTGCTGTGAAACTACATATTTTGTTGCTCAAATACAAAAATTGCCGTTGTCAATACATAATTTGTCGTCAAAAATACCTAATTTGCCGTCTCGAAAAATGACACCCTAATAAAAACAATTAATAATTAGATACCTTCAAATGTATTGCAATTGCGTCGTTTCGCAACTGAGGTAAATGTGGTTGCAAAATTGCAATTAAATTGATTACAGTTTTATTTTATCTAGTCTAAACATTTTTTTTTTAAATTATTTTCTTGCTCTTCAAAAAGATTTGTCGTATCCCTTAAATTTCTACGAACTAACCTCACATAATTCCTTAAATGTACATTATTACAAAATAATTACATAATTTTTACTAATTTGAATAATTGCTTGCTTGTTATCATCTTCTTCTAATAATATTCCAATAAATAATAAATTTTGTTGTTGATTCATTATAATAAGGTCAAATTATGTAAGCTTATGGCTAGTTCATCTGTCCCTGTAAATATTTACGAATCTGTAAGAGTTTACAGAAAAACTGTTAGCTACAGAAGTGATCAGAATCGCAGTTTTGATCGTAGCGTCATACAGGCGTAACGAGAAGCGTTACAGACCTTACAGATATGAGCAGAATCGACCCATTAGAAGATTAAAATTTGAATTGAGAAAAACTTTTTCGAAATGATTCATGAAAATTTTTGATAATAAAGGGGATAATTGCGATCCCATAGGCAAGCCTTCATTTTGTTCATAATAAATGTCATTAAAGCAAAAATAATTTTGATGTAAGCAAAGTTCGAGTAATTTCAAAACTTCATATGTTATAGTTGGGTTCACATTATTATCTTTAAACTGTTTTTTAATGATATCTAGAAATTCAGAAATTGGAATGGAAGTAAATAAACTTTTAACATCGAAAGACACCAGTTTCGCATAAACAGAAAACAGATCCCTTCAAATGTGATTTGATGGCACTGAGTGTCATTAAATCACTCATACGTATTAATAACGTAGGCTACGAATGCACATTTCAATGTTTAGTATTATCTGAAAAATTAAATGAAAAATGTATTTTAAGATTAATTTAAACTGTCCTAGATAAAATATTGAAGGATACACCTTTGATATAGCCTCATAATGAAACTTGTATCCTTAATATCTATTACTAACGTTCGTTACATTTTGACAAATTAAATACTTAACAAATGAGATGAAGTAAATGATATATGTCAATATTTGCATCTAATAATTAATTTCTGGCTTCAATTGAAAGCATTGTTTTTCATTATTTTTTAATAGAGGTATGCGATTTTATTGAATAAGCACGTTTTAAGGTCCCTACAATCCGATTTTAACATTTTTACAATGATGTCTGTGTGTGTGTGTGTGTGTGTGTGTGTGTGTGTGTGTGTGTGTGTGTGTGTGTGTGTGTGGATGTATGTGTGTGTATGTATGTAGGATGTTGGAAGGACGATTACTCAAAAACTATAGGACTTTAAATTTGTTTAACTACGTATTTCCCAATCGGACATTCATGGGAAGATCTGAAAAGGTTTTGGTAACAATTGGACAACCGGAAGTAGAAGATTCTTGAAAAAAAATCTTCTAAATAACATTTTTTGAAAAATTTTCTTGGTAATATTAAAGAAAATTAAATTCTCTATCTGATACATTTAAATATTTTATTATATATTCTATAGATTTAGAGATAAAAGAAATATAATATATAAAATAATCTGTTGTAATAAATTTTACAGCCGAAAGAATGCCATGGAAAATAGTTGAAAATTTAAATTGTTTGTAACTGACAGATAAATGTCAGTGTCAGAAATCCGGAGACATTACTCAAGACTTTTTCTGGGAAGTACATAAATTATATTATTTCTTAATGTATTAATAGTTAAATATTTAAAATTATAGGTATGTTACATATATCCTTCAAAAATACTGTCAACCCTGACAATGAATTGGAAACATTTCGAAAAATTAGAAGAGGACAAAATTTATTCATAAAATTGAATTTAAAATTAAACAATAAGGAATAGATATATGTAAGTAGAATTTTTGGTGTAGAGTGTAGGTATACAAGAAATGTTAAATACAATAGGGCGCGAGCAGTCATGTGATTTTGTTGGCCTTGACAAGCAGATATGGGGGTCCATGTCAGAATGATAGCTAGTAATTATGTATATAGATGTCAAGTATCATAATTTCTCATTCTAAATTCAGTGATTTTCCAATTCCATGTGGTTTATTTTCCTCGACAAGTAAATTCCACACTCCTGGTGACAAATTAACTACGTGTATTTAGAAAATCTTGAAATTCTGAATGAAAAATTGACAATTGACATCCATGTACATAATTACTAATTATCATTCTGAAACGGGCCCCTACATTTGCTTGTCAAGGCCAACAATGTAACATGACTGTTCGCGCCCTATACTTATGTAACCATAAAAGGAAGTGGCGAGAGGTATTGTGCTGGCCACAACAGATTTTTTTCTTTATTGGTAAAGTACGTAATTGCATGTGTTGTGGTATAAATAATTCATACGAAAATTTATACACTATTTACTATAAATAATACCACGTGGAAGATTTTTTCGAGAAAATTTGATGATGTAGAACTTAAATTGTGTTGTCTTGTAGAAAAATTCTGTTCTTGTGTTAGGGGATGTGGATAATACATTAGCGCAAAAAGCAAAATTTGAGCATTAGAAAAAAAAATTCTTCTCCTTTTCTCGTTCATTAATTTCTGTTCTTACAAAGCATGCAAAATTAATTTTGTTTATAGATTCAGATGTAGAATGCTTTACAATTATTATTTGCAGCATTTTTATCTAAAATAATTAGGGAAGACGGAAATTACGAATGAATTATAGTACATATTAAAGTTTTATGTTCGGCTCATGATTAACTTATTTCATGTGGTTTATTTTTTATCAGGAGTGTGAAATTCAGTATCCGCGAAAAAATCATACAATAGCAAAAAATGAAATTTTCAATGAAAAATTATGACATTTGTCAGTTATGGACATAATTAATACCTGTCATTCGATACGGGCCCCCATATCTGGTTGCCCATGTCAGCAAAGTCACGTGACTGCTCGCGCCTTATGGACTTTGTACATAATACACAGGATTGACGGAAGGTAATGTGCTGGCCACGTCAGATTTTTTTTACCTTTTACATTTTAAACACAACTCATTCACATGGTTACACAATTCAGATCTCAAATGTTTGTAACTAACAGATATATGTCACTGTCAACGAACTAATCATTTCAAATAATAATGTTAACGTTTTTAAAATATAAAAAAAATATTTAGGCTTTTAGGTTTGCATATTTAATTGAAAATGAAGTCAGTATAATTGGACGTTTCGGGTGTAAAACCCACCCATCATCAGAAAATACAAATTCGTAAAAAAATTACGTTGTGAAATAAATATTTTGAAACATAATTACAAAAGTCGTCTTTTATGATACAACAAGGTTATAGAAAAACAGCACCATATTGCGGCGACTAAATGGAACAATAATTATGTGGAAAGGAACTTAATACATTTTCCAGCATAAGTAAATATGTAAAAATATAGGTAAGGTAATAAAAACATATATCATCAAGGCATATTACCCATTGATGGATGAGTCAATCTGATTTGTATGCAGATGTCGGTAATAATGATGATATGTTTATCCGCGTAGGCGTTTACCAGGCGTCACTTCACGTGAATCTTGGGAACGGGTTCGGTTCCGACCATCGCCAAATATTTTAGAATTTGAAATGGCACAAAATTGATCCCTGTGGTATACTCTCCACGCCAGTAATGAATATAGGTAAGTACATAAATAAATAAAATAAATTTATCATCACAGCATATTACGCATTGCTGGCTCTGCCAATCTGCTTCTTCGGTAAAGATGATGACATATTTGTACCGTGCGGGCGTCACCTCACGAGCACTTATTTCTGGCGTAGAGAGTGCACCACAGGGGTCATTTTTGTGCCATTTAAAATTCGAAATATTTGGCGTCGGTCCGGATCGAACCCGGTATTTAAATTTAATTTAATTTTAAGTATTTACATGAATAAAAATTAAATTAAACGGGAGGTATTATGTGTTGGCCATATCAGATTTTTTAGTCTAAATTATGTATGAAGTGTGTTTAATAAAAAACCTAACTCCGAGTAGGCTATGAACAGAGAAAAGTGTGTCTGATCATTATTCAATTCAAAAGTCATGTTGTCACAATTGATCTTGAAATATAAGTTAAAGAGAAAAGATAATATAGCAGGATATAGTATATTACCATTCGCCGTTTTCTAATTTCTTTCCATTTCAAAAATACGATTCAAGAGGGAAAGTTTTAATTTCTTTAGATAACATTTTTGACATTATCTCGTATCAAATTGACATTTACTTAAATATTTTTAAATTGACAAACGTTTCATTGTTCATAGCTGAGTTAGGTTTTTTTACACTATAAACATAACACACTAATTTGATTATCATTATTAAACATACAATTAAATGAACATGATAAATAAATCGTTACAAATTGCCAAGAATTCATTCAAATTCTATTGTATGTGTATATTACTCTATTATTCAATACATTGTATTATTTTGCAAACTACTTTTCTAGTTAATGTCCCAACTAAATATTTGCAAGCCCGGCGCTGACCCGCCCTACAAAAATATTCTGGCTAGGTCCCTAAATGTGATGGATAGATAGAGAAGCAAAAATAGTTCTATGCAAACTTGTACGCGATTTAGGCCAAATTTTAAAAGCCCTATACTAGCCAATACTATATTCACATATGGAACAGAGTATAGAAATGAAAATAAGTGCAAAAGACGCGTATTCATCTGAGCATGAACGGGAACGAGGCAAAGCGAGGCCGAACGAGCATACGTATGTGTACGTATTATCGAGGCGCGGCAAATAGCATTCGGTTGTGCGACACATAGTCCGAGGCAGCTCGAATGCCATCCGATGGAAGTCGGTACTTCAAAGAAAAATTTGAATAGATGTGGACGGTAATTCCTCGTTTCAGCTGCCTCGCCTCGCTTCTTGCCAGTTTCAGTCAGTGGACTGTTTAATGAAATAGAAATAAACGTTTTGTTCGCATAGTCGGATCGCTGTCTCGTACGCTGCCTCGACAAACTTCGTTCGGTCGCGTATTCTACCAAACAAATTTACAAACGAGGCATTCGTTCGGCCTCGCCTTGCCTCGTTCCTGTTCGTGCTCAAATGAATACGCGCCTTAAGGATATAGTCTTCTTTAAAATAAAATGGACAAAATTAATATTAAGACATACAAAATGAAACTAAATCCTGGTTATATTAATAAATTCATAAAACTTTGACCATTTATTTAGTGTATATCAATGTTTAATGGCGTGTTTCTCATTCGGGGATACGCGAAATAGCGCCTGGCTTTCTATATAAAATGGTCGGCTTCAGTAATTTTATTTTTTTGAAAAATAATTAGGCAAATATTACATCACTCAAGAGTTACTCGAGAAACAGTTAACACACTGACAGGGTAGGACAGAAAAAAAAACCAGAGGGTTAAATTATGATATGTTAAGACATATTTTCGAACGTTTCAAGCGAAAATATCACAATTTGGGAAAAATTGCATAAGAAAACTAATAATTTCCATTGTTTTGATGAGCATTCATTGCTGCCATCTAGTATAATATGAATTTATTACAATATAGGACAAATACGTTTTCAGTGACAAAATGTTGAACTATGTACATTTTTCCAAATTATTGGCAATGGAAATGAACGCGGATCATATATTTTATTTTTACCAAGATTTCGGTATGTTTATGAAGAAGTTGAAGTATGCATATTATGCTAGTTACATTATTTTATGAAACGAGAACATAGCTTAAAAAATCTGTTGTGGCCAGCACAATACCTTCCGTCAATCCTGTGTATTATGTATAAATTCCATACATAAATTTTATTGCAAAAAATTCTAAATTTCCAGTAAAATTATTTCATAAACAAACTATGCAAATTGCACTTGACACTATCATCTTCTTCTTAAGCTTTCCCCATTCGTTAGGGGTCGCTATTTTTATTTTCTTCTTCCACTCATTTCTGTTTTACGTGTCGTTCTCATTCAGTTCCTTTTCTTTCAAATCTTCCGCAATACAGTCCTTCCATCTTATCTTTGGTCTTCCTCTGTTTTTTCAACCTTCTATTACTAAGCTAATCATTTTTCATCCAATATATTCTCCATTTCTCCTCGTGACATTTCGAAAACCAATGTAATCATCTCTCTTGTATTTTTCTAGAAACTTGTAACACTAGAGTTATTACCATAACTATCTTTCCGTGTCGTCCCCAACATCTACTTCAACATCCTCATCTCTGCCACATTAATTTACATTTTATTGATACTGATATCTGTCAATTTGAATTATATTAATATATTAGTAGTTTCCATGTTTAGCATAGCTGGCTGATTTATAAAATTTAATTTCTTTAAAATTCTTTAACTCTATACGAGTATCTATTGAATATGAAGTATAAAATGCAATGAAATCGTATAGAGAATAATATATTCTTTAAGTTATAATAAACTTAAATGTCAATAAATCAAATTTAATTGTTAAATCTTCAAATGAGGCTACTCCCGGTTCACCAATTATAACCAAAATCTAATCAGTTGTTCTTCTGGATGTGAACTTGAGGAGTACGAAAAAATAAAATTTTTGGCATCGTGATATTGAAGTTATGCGATCCGAAACTTTTGTCACACGCACACTGACACACAGACACACACAGACACACACACACACACACACACACACACACACACACACACACACACATACATACAGACATCATCGTAAAAATGGTAAAATCGTATTATAGGGACCCTAAAACATGCTTATTCACTAAAAACTCATTATTGAATTTTTGACCAAAGACAATACCTTCCTTGCCTAAAGTTGACGAAAGGTAAAAATGTTTTATTGTGCGCGTGCTGTTCATATAAGTGTTTAAATTCACTCACACAATTTTTATTTTATGTACTCAATTGGCATTATACATTGAATCAACATAATTCTGAATACAATTTAATAACCCATAGGCTCTGTAGACCAGTGAAACTATTTAGTGAATGTTTTGTACTAATCTAATCAAAAAAGGCTGGTTTACACAGATATTGTTGCAGGTAGAGTAGAGTAGCAAGAGACCGTCTTCTCTAGTTTTATAGCCAGGGATCAGGGATGTTTACACAGAGTAGAGTACTGACGCTACGGTATAGTGTAATGTTTGGTAAAAAATGAGCACAAGAAAAAGATTTTTTGATTTTTGTATTTTCAAACATTCTTGGTTATATGTACATCTTACATTTTTAAATTATGATTCAAATCGTTCCCTTCTAAACCCCCCTTTGTATTTTTACCTTCCGTCACCTTTAGGTAAGGAAGGTATTGTCGTTGGTCAAAAAATTCAATGATGAGTTTTTACTGAATAAGCACGTTTTAGGGTCCATATAATACGATTTTACCATTTTCACGATGATGTCTGTATGTATGTGTGTCTGTGTGTGTGTTTGTGTGTGACAAAAGTTCCGGATTCCATAACTTCAATACCACGATTCCAAAAATTATAATTTTTTCGTATTCCTCAAGTTTAAATCCAGAAGAACAACTGATTAGATTTTGGTTATAATTGGTCAACCGGAAGTAGTCTCATTTGAAGATTTAACAGTTAAATTTGATTTATTGACATTTAACGTTATTATAACTTAAAGAATATATTATTATCTATACGATTTGATTACAATTTATACTTCATATTCAATAGATACAGATTTAAAGAATTTTAAAGAAATTAAATTTTATAATTCAGCCTGCTATGCCAAGCTTGGGAACTAGTAATATATTCATATAATTAAAATTGACAGATGTCAGTATCAATAAAAAGTAAATTAATGTGGCAAATATGAGGATGTTGAAGTAGATATTGGGGAATACACGGAAAGATACGGTAAGAAAATAACTCTAGTGTTACAAGTTTTTAGAAAGATACAAGAAAGACGATTACATTGGTTTGAACATGTCATGAGGAGAAATGAAGAATTATATTGGAACAAGAATGAATAGTTTAGTAATAGGACGTTAAAGAAACAGAGGAAGACCAAAAATAAGATGGAAGGACTGTATTGCGGAATATTTGAGAGAAAAGGAACTGAATGAGAACGACATGCAAAAATAGCGACCCCTAACGAATGGGAAAAGCTAAAGAAGAAGAAGATGCCAGTGTCAAGTGAAATTTGAATAGTTTTTTTATGAAATAATTTTACTGGAAATTTAGAATCTTTTGTAAGAAAAATTATGGAATTTATACATTATACACGAGAATGACGGAAGGTATTGTGCTGGCCACAACAGATTTTTTTCCATGATTTCAGCCTCCGCGGTTTGTCTGATGTTTTTATTTCAGTAGTTTCGTATTCACCATAAAGTTCTACAAGCTGTAAAGTTTCATCGTCTGTGAATATTGATGACCTCAGACCCCAACGTACTCAGGAGTGAGTGAACGCACCCTATGTGAACACGTGTGTTTTAAGTTTATCCAAGTTATTAGTATCTTTTTCTATATTATTACGAAATTCTATACTGAAGTATATTGTGAAAATAGTGTATTGTTTCTCCCTATTAATCGAGAAAAATAGAAGAACTGAACAAATACAAAATTACGGTTGTAACATTATCATTGCTTTTCCTAACCTTAAAATGGTGGACGCAGCAGAAAAACTAAATTCGATTTTGGCTCGGTTAGACAAGCTTGATACAATCGAAATGAAGCTGGATGATATTCAAAATGTAAAAGTTGATATTAACTCACTTAAAATGAAGAACGAAGAACTAGAGCAAAAATATGAAAAAATGCAGTCTGAGCTAAACAAGCAACAAAAATTAATAAATAACATGGAATTGCAACTGAAGAAAAGAAATTTAATATTTTCTGGTTTGGATGTGAAAGGTAAATCGATTCAAGAACTACATACGATTATTTTTTCAATCGCTCAAACGTACTTTAACCTAACACTTACTGCAGAAAATATTGATAATCTCAGATTAATTGATAATAAAGATAGTGACAGTAGAAGAATCCTTGTAACTTTTACCACAGTTAAAATAAGAAATCAATTATTCTTTAATAGAAAAAGTTTAAGAGGCTCTGAAATTTATGTAAATGAAGATTTGACTCAGCTACAATTAGAGGAAATGAAGAAGTTGCTTGAAATCAAGAAGAACCATCGTGATAATGGTATCCTTTCTAAAATTGTCCGCAATCGGCTAGTCATTATAAGTGATGTTCACGACAACAAAGATGTCAAAAAACGAGAAAGGAAACAATTGAAGTCCGATGATTCTCCTAACACACCCCGGCAACCCAGGAAACAGCTACGGCCTTCAGGAGTCATAAATCTAGGCGACGACGAATCTAACAACCTTACCAACGATTCAACCTTCATATCTGCGGATAACGAGGCGACAGAGACGGACTCTACTGCTACGGCTTCAAAGGGCACCCAGTATCCCTTTCGGAATTCAACGCCAATCCCACCGAAGAAATGACAGGACATCAGAGGACAACGAAACCCCAAATTCTCCCATATTAAATTTAAGTAACCGTAATACAGTAAATATTGATCGTAATATTTGTTTCTGGAATATTTCAGGTATCAAAAATTTGTTTAATCTAGACAATGACACTATTCAAAAGCTTCTTAAGGCGGAAATAATCTGCTTATGTGAAACGTGGTGCCAGTGGCCGATTGTCGCTTTTCCTGAATTTCTTAAATGTTACACCGATAATATTATCTACAGTTTTGCAACTAAGGATAAACAAAAAGGCCGTGCAAGTGGAGGAATTATGCTTATGTTTAAAAATAGTACATGTAAGGACATTAAAATTTTGGATATATCAAATCTGTGGATTGTTGCAGAGGTAAGCATTAATAGTATTTTCTTAATAATCGGTTGTTTCTACAATAGCCCAAACCTAGATAATTCTTACTTAAAATTAGTTTCCGAAATGATTGAATCAGTAGCCCTAACACATAGTCATGCAAGGATAATATTACTAGGTGATTTTAATTCAAAAGTCGGTAATCTTAATCAAATAGAAATAAATAATTTTTTTGCTAATCCTAACATCTTGGAAGAGAGATATTCACTGAATAACAAAATAGACGTAAGAGGCAGAAATTTAACTGAAATAATGGAAAGTTCTGGTTTTTTTCTTCTTAATGGGAGGACCAGGGGTGATATACCAGGTAATAGTACTTTTATAAACCACATGGGCCACAGTACAATTGACCTTGCATGGTCGAACTTTAGATTTGCGGATGATATTTCCATGCTAGAGATTTATCCTACTTTGTGCAATACTGGTCATAGCATAATCAATTTACAATTTCACAATGCAAAAACGAATTGGGGAGGTATCTGTCCTTACAATAACAATGAACATGCACAAAGCAAAATTAATTACATAGTAAAATTTAAATGTAATAATTTTAATTCTAATCAATTTAATACCTTAATGATGCAACATGAACGAATTTACTTCAACTCGAACAGCGCAGATGACTTATATAAAAATCTTTTATATGCTATAAAAGAATGTGCAAGCAAGTCAAATATGTTAGTAGTCCAAAAAATCAATTCTCAAAAAAATAGTATTGATATTATCAGTAGTATCGAATCTAAAGTCTGGTTTAATTCGGAATGCAAGCAATTCAAAATTCAAGCAACAAAGAATCTGAGAAAATATAAAAAAAATCCTTGCAAACAAAATTTAGAGTCATACCTGCAAAGTAAAAAATTGTATAAAAATAAATTAGAATTTCATAAAAAAAGTTACGAAATTAACATTAGAAAGTCTTTAGCCGACACTAAAAACAATATTGAATTTTGGCAAACAATAAATAAACTATCTTTTAAAAAATCAGTTTTTCATAATATACCAATTGAAGAATGGCAACAGTATTATAGCTCATTAAATACAAGCAAAGTATTACTCACAAACAGTAGATACAGTGATTGCCTTCACCCTCATTTAGATGGTAGTATTAGTCTGGATGAATTACAGTTAAGTATAAATAACTTCAAAAATAATAAAGCAGCAGGCTGTGATGATTTAAATTACGACTTCTACAAAAATCTCCCTGAGAACTGGACTCACTATATTCTCAATTTCTTTAATAACATTTTATGTAATGAATGCGTACCTAATGATTGGTCGAAAATAAAAATTAATATGCTTTTTAAAAAAGGAGATCCAAATTTACCAGAAAATTATCGCGGGATTGCCCTCGTGAATAATTTATGTAAAATTTTTACCCAGATTTTATACAATAGACTGAAAACATGGTTAGAAAATAATAATTTGTTGACAGAAAATCAATCCGGGTTTAGATCGGGGAGAGGTACGATGGATAATATTTTCTGTCTAATGTCTCTAGCGCATTTTCAACTAAGACTAAAAAAAGGCAAAATGTATTCGCTATTCATAGACTTTAAACGAGCTTTTGATACGATTAACCACGCCAAACTTTGGCAAAAACTTTATGATATTGGTATCAGCTCGAAATTTATAAGAATTATCCAAAACCTATATAGCAATGTTAACATTTTTATAAACTGTAAATACAGTCACTATGATAATGACCCCATTCCTCTTCATGAGGGTGTCTTACAAGGAGAAATTCTAAGCCCTATCTTATTCGCAATCTACATTAATGACTTAGAGGAATTTTTAAGAACCAACAAACAAAGGGGAATAGATGTAGATGCGCACACTAATATTTTAATGTTAGCCTACGCGGATGATATCGCGATTTTAAGCGATTCTCCTGTCTCGCTTCAACAAAAATTAAATCTGTTATCCCAATATTGCGACAAAAACGACCTAACTGTAAACACAACAAAAACGAAAATCTTGCCCTTCTTTCGTGGTCGAAAACCAGCCATGCCTACTTTCAGGTATAAAAATTGTAATATAGAAGTAGTCCCAAATTTCTGTTATCTTGGCATTGTTTTCTCCTCATCGGGAAGGTTCCATGAAAATACCTTATGTGCAGAGAAAAAGGCTGCGTTAGCTACCTCAAAAGTCAATTGTATATTAGCAAAGGGTAAATCTCAAACATGGAATGAGAAAAATATTCTTCTTCAGTCAATTATCAAAGGTACCTTACTTTACGGCTCGGAAATTTGCGGTCTACGCTATGTGAATGATCTTGAAAAATGTCAAACAAAATTTATAAAATCAATTTTAAGATGTTCTCGATCTACACCGGGTTTTATGCTGAGAATAGAGACAGGAACTTATCATACTATTTTTCAAATTGTTAAGCGAAGTTTAAACTGGTATTTAAAAGTCAGTAATATGGAAAATACTAGGTTTCCTAAAAAAATTCTTGACCGACTAATGCACTTAGATGGTGTTAACATCAATAGAGTAGAATACAACTGGTACTCCCAATTAAGAGCTCTTTTTACTTTATATAATCTTTCTGAATATTGGCAAAGCAATATAACGAAAACTAAAATCAGTGTCATTGCAACATTATTTAAAGAATCCTCTTCCAATATGGACATGGACCGCTTAAAAAACAGTAACTATAATGATTATTATAAAGAAATAAAGAAAGAGGTTGGTATTGAAAACTATTTGACTGTAAATATCTCTATGCCAAAAGTTAGACTATTGGCAAATCTACGTTTAGCATATAAGAAAATTTTCTCTGTAACAGTAAATAATATAAGATACTATTGGGATACTACAGTAAACTGCTCTATATGCAATCTTAATTTAGAAGAAAGTGTAGAGCATTTCTTTTTTCAGTGCCCAATTTACAAACCTTACAGAGACATATTTATAACGCAACATATACCTTCTGACTGTGATAATCCAAAGATTTGTATTTTGCTCGGAAACCTCAATCATAAGAAAGTAAATAATATTTTCTATTACACAGTTAAAAGTCTGACCTTAAGAAGCTTTTGTATAAATGAGTAAAATCATGTACCCTTAACAAGAAACTTTAATGTGAATAACTTTACTGTATTGCAAGTACTTTCCTCCTAGTTTTGTATTGCACAAAACATATTATTATTATAAATTTCTTATTTGTTTAATGCATGTATTAGCGGGTATTAATTATTAATATATTTCTATGTGTGTATATATGTATAGTTTAACCTATATACTGGATATATATTTTTCTTTTTTTATTGTAAATAATATTTTTCTCTCTCTCTTTTGTATAAGGCTGTGAACCTTAAAACGAAATAAATATTATTATTATTATTATTACTTCATATTCAATAGATACAGATTTAAAGAATTTTAAAGAAATTAAATTTTATAATTCAGCCTGCTATGCCAAGCTTGGGAACTAGTAATATATTCATATAATTAAAATTGACAGATGTCAGTATCAATAAAAAGTAAATTAATGTGGCAAATATGAGGATGTTGAAGTAGATATTGGGGAATACACGGAAAGATACGGTAAGAAAATAACTCTAGTGTTACAAGTTTTTAGAAAGATACAAGAAAGACGATTACATTGGTTTGAACATGTCATGAGGAGAAATGAAGAATTATATTGGAACAAGAATGAATAGTTTAGTAATAGGACGTTAAAGAAACAGAGGAAGACCAAAAATAAGATGGAAGGACTGTATTGCGGAATATTTGAGAGAAAAGGAACTGAATGAGAACGACATGCAAAAATAGCGACCCCTAACGAATGGGAAAAGCTAAAGAAGAAGAAGATGCCAGTGTCAAGTGAAATTTGAATAGTTTTTTTATGAAATAATTTTACTGGAAATTTAGAATCTTTTGTAAGAAAAATTATGGAATTTATACATTATACACGAGAATGACGGAAGGTATTGTGCTGGCCACAACAGATTTTTTTCCATGATTTCAGCCTCCGCGGTTTGTCTGATGTTTTTATTTCAGTAGTTTCGTATTCACCATAAAGTTCTACAAGCTGTAAAGTTTCATCGTCTGTGAATATTGATGACCTCAGACCCCAACGTACTCAGCTTCGTGAAGTACATGTTAAAATTATAGTATCTTTCTTGTGCTATAATTTTTTGCTCATTTTTTCCAATTTTTTGCTGTATATATCAATTTCTATACTGTTTACCAAAAAAAAAAGTTATAAACAAAAACAAAAATGCCTGTTAACTTTACGTAGCAGATCTCTTTTGTAAAATGTAAAGTTTACACTATAATTTTTGCTCATTTTTTGCTAATTTTTGCTGTATTTATCTTTTTTTTGCTGTTTACCATAAAGTTATAACAAAAACATATATACCTGCTAACTTCACGTACAGACTCTTGTGTAAAATGTAAAGTTTTTTTGCGCTATAATTTTTTGCTAATTCTTGCTGTATATATCAATTTTTTTAATGTTTTCCAAAAAAAGTTATAAACAATAACAATAGGACCTCCTAACTTCACGTAGCTGACCCCTTGTGTAGAATGTAAAGTTTTTTACGCTATAATTCTTTGCTCATTTTTAGCTAATTTTTACTGTATATATCAATTTTTTTGCTGTTATAAACGAAAACAAAAATTCCTGTTAACTTCACGTAGCATAACCCTTGTGTAAAATGTAAAGTTTTTGCGCTATAATTTTTTTTCATTTTTTACTAATTTTTTCTGTATATATTATATATATATATATATATATATATATATATATATATATATATATCAATTTTTTGCAGTTTACCCAAAAAAGTTATAAAAAAAACAATAGGACCTGCTAACTTCACGTAGCTGACCCCTTGTGTAAAATAAAAAGTTTTTTTGCGCTATAATTTTTTGCTCATTTTTTGCTAATTTTTGCTGTATACGTCACATTTTTTTCTCTTTATCAACAAAAGTTATAAATAAAAACAATAGGACCTACTAACTTCACGTAGCAGTCCACTCGTGTAAAATGTAAAGTTTTATTGCGCTATAATTTTGTGCTTATTTTTTGGTAACATTTGCTGTATATATCACATTTTTAGCTGTTGACCAAAAAGAGTTATTCATTATTTTTAATACAAATTTCCGGTGCATTCAACAAACAACGTATTAAAAAAAACTTGTAATTACTACTTTAAATATAATTATGTAGAAACTAATTTCAGCGAAATGTAAACACACTGTCATACTACTGATCATTTTCCCCTATTTTTAAGTGTATAATCTGTTAATATCTTGTTTACTGAAACCCCTAATTTAGTTTCTTATTTTATTTTTTATTTTCTCTTCTTCGAAAACAAATGGAAAGGAATATCTGGATGTTTCCTGCTTAAGAATTTACATCCTCTTTAAATGCCCGTCAGGCGGTGTAGCACTTGTGTGAAATTGCCTATACATCTACGTGGTAAAATTCAATACCCCCAACATTCAAATATTCCCTCTATGATTTGCTCGTAACTTCAGTTTGAAACGGAATTTATATAGAAACATTAGAATCAGGATTAAAATGTCCAAAACATGGAACATGAAAAGTAATTATTAATGACTTGGTCTATGCTATACATTAATTGCATGCCACTGACCCGTATGCAAAATCAAAATTTTTAAAATATGATGACCAAATAGACTACAATAATTAATTTATGGTAAAGACTTGCCTACTCAAAAAGAATAGTTATTTGTATATCAAGGCCGCGAAATCACTCTTTAGCGTACCGAGAGAAAAATTGTCGCCGAGGCCGCTTGCGGCCGAGGCAAGACAATCTCGAGGACGCTAAACGATTTCGCGGACAAGGTGTACACAATATTTTTTGTGCAACCGTAAAAAATATGTAATTACAAATTTTATTAATTTTAAACAGTTTCACTGTAAATTGAAAGTTGGCTTTCAAGGTAGCTATGGAATTGGCATTTAATAAACAAAACACTTGTCATAGTGATTGTTTACTCAATTTCGCGGCCTATATCGCGGCTGCGAAATGCCTATATTGCAGCTGCGAAATGCCTATTTCGCGGCCGGTTGCACAAAAATATTATTTAATGAATATGAATAAACTGATCGTGACCGTAAGGGCGTATTTTCGTATAGTGGAATACAAAACAACAACTGATAATGCTAGGTATGAATGGAAAGGTTCCACAAACAAATTAAAATGAGTTTATGGTGACATGATGATATTGTAAGCCTTTCGCTGCCATGAAATATTTATTGATTGCGATACCATTTTCCTTAAAAGTGATACTGACAAATATTTCAAACGTCTGTGGTGGAAGGCAGTTGAATGTTATAGTGCAGGAAAGACCAGTTATACCCAATGAATGAATGTAGACGTGTGCATTTGAGAGGATAAATATTAATCTCGTTATTGATAAAATCATCTTCAGGGAACATTTATGTCTGCAAAGGAGCTTAAAACAACTTGTAAAAAAACAGTAACGATATACATATATAGTGTATAGGCTTAACGACTCACGAGAGTATTTATATTGCATTTTACAAGAAAGAGGCGTAAAACAAAACTGATGAGTCGCGAAAATTATATACAGGGACACAAAGAACAGAGTGAGAATAAACAGAAGGATGACAGATAAATTTTCAATGGTAAAACGTCTAAGAAGAGGAAGAAATTAGAATCCAATAATAAATTTATATTTATTTTCTGTGCAATATATTTTATATTTTTTATCACTTTCCAATACCCACGTTACATTTGTTCATTCCTATTTTTAGTAAAACGTTTAGATCTTCTATATAAATTCCAAATTAGTATTGATTGTTTTTATTTAAAAATAATCTTTTGCCAACACTATCTTTTTGCTATTAAATTTCAAAGTTCTAAATTTAATAACAACGTGATACGAACAGTGTATGAAAAAGTATTTAATACTTGTTATAAATAAATATGTGAATAAAAAAAAACGTGGATTTTTGAACAAGCAAATCGTCATAAAAATTGGAACGGACGACATAATCAAGTAAGTATATG